>CM068828.1:118095218-118380218 GCA_028554795.2 Sinohyriopsis cumingii
CTGATCAAGTGTAAAGTTTTGCCTCCCACGAACCTATACCATCCCGTCTTACCTCACCATTGTCAAGGCAAACTGATGTTTAACTTGTGTCGTACTTGTGCCGAAACGTGCAACCAAGACCAACCTTGTCAGCACAGCCAGGAAGAACGTGCTTTGACGGGAACCTGGGTCAGCGTAGAATTGTTCAAAGCTCTGGACATGGGATACGAACTGTTAGAAGTGTACGAAATTTGCCACTTACCCAAGACACAACAGTACCACAAGGGTGACCCTACTCAGAAAGGCATTTTCGCCGACTACGTGGATGCCTTTTTGAAACTGAAACAAGAAGCAAGCGGCTATCCGTCCTGGTGTCACACTCCCGAAAACCAAATACAATTCAAAGAGAAATACTATGAACAAGAAGGCATCTCTTTAGACCACATCGAGAAAAACGAAGGCAGGCGATCGTTTGCCAAAGTGATGTTAAATTGCTTGTGGGGGAAAATGGCACAACGCCCGTGTTTACCCAAGACGGAATATTTGACAGAACCTTCCCGCTACTTCCAGATGATTCACGACAAAACCAAATACATGAAACACGTGGACGTCGTTCGAGAGGATTTGATCTTGGTCAATTACGAAGAAGATCTGGACTTTCTACAAGACGACCCTTTTGGAAATGTCATCATTGCGGCTTACGTGACAGCCCATGCTCGCTTAAAATTGTACGAAGCTTTAGAACTGTTAGGGGAACGCGTCCTGTACTTTGACACGGACAGTTGCATTTACATCCATCACCCGATTCAACATCACCCTGACATCGAAGGAGACCGTTTAGGAGCCTGGACAGACGAGCATGCCGACGACAAGATTCTAAGTTTCGTCAGTGGTGGTCCCAAAAATTACGGCTACGAATACCGTGACAAACAAGGAGAAGTGCACACGACGTGCAAAGTGAAAGGACTGACTCTGAATCATCGTACCAGTCGAGTGGTCAACTTTGGGGTATTGAAAGAAGCCTTGCAATCGGGAGAGGATGGAAACTTTAAAGTGACCACCTATCAACCGAACAAGATTGTACGTTTACCCACTCACCACATCGTCAGTCGACCCTTGGAAAAAGTCTATCAAATCGTGTACCAGAAGCAAGTGAGACTTCCCAATCACTTTACGTTGCCGTACGGTCACGTCGGTATTGGTCTGTATATAAAAAGGGACCCTAGGCAAGATCGATAGTTCATTGTGACTACCAAGACCGAGCGAACAAGATGAATACTTTCAGAGAAACACAGAACAAGTTGTTTAGAAAGGCACAATTCAAGTGTGAGGCTTGTGAAGTGGAATGCGATTGTGAGCCTTGCGATGGGTACGATGCTGTACGCTGTGACCTTAGCGATGCCGTAAAGCATCATCTGAACTTTAGTGTCACTACCCCTATCATGGAAAGGGATGCTGTGCGTGTCAAACCTGAGGGATGCGAAAGTGATGCCGCTCGTCCTCTTGGATATTTTACTGGGTTTCGTTTTAAAGGGGAATGTTCACCTTCATGTCTACCCCACTACGGATGTCATCCTGCCCTGAGCAAACTCCTGCCCATGTCACTCAACCCTCATCGAAACGAACCTGTGAAAGACGAATATTCGTTTCCTGTACGTTTGTCGGAATACTGCGACTTTGAAAATCGTCTTCAATCGTTCAAAGGAAAATGGCCAAAGTATCTGGGAGGACCGACCCCCGAAGAATTAGCCAGAGCCGGATTTTTCTACTTGGGCGAAGGAGATAAAGTCAAGTGCTTCAGTTGCGGTGTGTCACTTCACCACTGGGAACCGCAAGATTCGGCCTACGTAGAACAAGCTCGATGGTCACCGAATTGTCATTACTTACCCTTAGTGGGACCGAGACATTGAAGTAACTTCTTGAAGTAACTTAAAGGATTACCAACATTTGTTACATGGAATCTGCTTAGAAAAAGACGAAACATCTAGACAAACTCTGACGTTTCAGTTACAGTATGTAACATTTAAATTCCCTACTGGAGAACGAACATGTTTGGTTAGAAATTACCTTTATTGCTTCCGAAACAAGGACACTATAAAATCAAGTTGCCATGCCACGGATTATGTCACATATCATTCAACAGATTCCGTGGAAGGAACTCAATGACCATATTCAAACCGTGGATCATTACCATCGATTATTACAAGAACTGTATCCATTCAATTTGGGACGACAAGTGGTGTGTGTCTTAGTGACTTGTTTTCTGGGATTTCGTTTACCAGCCGATTCTTTGTGGACTCTTTACGATCAGTACTTACCACCTCAATGGCCTTAAATGGTCACGAAAAACTCCTTTTGCTCAAAGCCTTGCGTTTTCATCTGGATACTTCTCGACCTCAACAGGAAAAAAAGATTCGTCAACTTTTAGCTACCCAAGACGTGTATGACGATGTGTGTGTAGCTTGTGACTTACATCCCCATTGGACAGATGTCCGTGCCTGGAAAGAATGCGGTTTTGAGGCTTGGACCCAAGAAGTGGCCCAGTATGCACGAGAGTTGTTCAAGGAAAAAAGTTACTTTTCAACCCGTGTTAGTGACGGTGCCAGAAGAACCCGTCACCCAGGACGGGACTGTCGTGGACAGGCCTGAAAGACCCTTTCGGAAGGACACTTGTGTGACCTTACCCCCTACTATAGAACTGGTTAGAACATTACCCAACACATGTGGTTGTACAGACACTTGTTTTTATTCCACGTTAATGGTTATCATGTGCCTTTTATTCTTGTACTTAAGCCTTTGGCTTTTATGTATTTTTGTATTTCGTATTCATGTTTGAAAAAAAAAAACATTCAATAAACGTGTTCTGAAAAAGTATATAAACTCTTGTCTTGTTTGTTTTTCGTGTCACAAGTGACATTTCTCACACAATGGCTACCTCTGCTGTCTCTGCACCCTCTTCCTCTACTGTCAAAGTCATCGACGAACACTTAGATCGTGCCAGTTGGGAGGCTTTGTATCTTCGCCATCCCTTTAACATGCTCATTGCTGGACCTAGCGGTTCAGGCAAAACCGAATTCGTCAAACGTTTGATCGAACATAAACATCATTTGATCGATCGGCCACCTCAACGCATCGTGTGGTGTTACAAAGAGTGGCAATCGGCGCACAACCTCTTGCGAGAAAGTCAAGGCGATTCCTTCGTGTTTGTGGAAGGCATTCCTAAAGAAGACGACAGCATCGTCTCTGACTCCCGTCAAACCCATTTGGTCATTTTCGACGACATGTTAGGAGAAGACGAAGAAGAAATTAAATTGTGGTTCACGCGCAAAGGGCATCACCGTAATGCCAGTGTCGTTTACATCACCCAAAATTTGTTTCAACAAAGTAAAGCCCATCGCACCATCAGTCTCAATGCGCATTACGTGGTCTTGTTTAAAAGCCCTCGAGATAAATCGCAAGTGCAAGTCTTAGCCATACAGTTAGGAACGCCTTGGCTGACTCAGGCGTACGACGATGCCACTCAAACGCCACACGCCTATTTTCTCGTCGATTTGAAACCTACGACTCCCGAGGATTTGCGATTTCGTACCCACTTGTTTCACCACTGGTGCCAAGACGGAGGGCCTGTCCTGTACACGTCTCCGTCCTCGACTTCATTTCACTCCCCATAAAAAAAAATCTATGAAACCTCAGACCCTTTTTCTTCTGTCTCACACAGTGTGAACATGACGTCCCTTCAGTCGAATCTTCCCGTCAAATTGATTCGTGCCTTGTATGGCATCAGTCGAGAAAAAAATCCACAAACACGAGCTCGTGTCTTAGAAGCTAGTCTCAAAGAAGTCTTACGATGGTTCACGGTGACGGCACGTCAAATACTCCAAGGAATCATTCAGATTCCTCATCAAACCAAACGCTTTTTCGATCGAAACAAAGTCGCTTTGGTCCAACTGGCCGATCCCCGCATCGACACTCAAACCAAAAAACAAATCATTTTGAAACCTGGAGGGAGCGGTACTCTAGGAGGGGTCATCATTCGCTCTCTCTTAAGATGGGATCCTAATGCCCCCAAAGTTATCCCCAAGACAAAAGTCCAACGAAGCCCCAAGAAGAAAAAGAAAAAGACCAGGTCCCCAAGAAGAAGAACTTCTCCAGTGGCAGGACCCTCCTCTGATAAGACACCACGACCCCGGAAAAAGAAAAGAAGCCCCCAGAAAAAGAAACAGAAAAAAAGTCCCCAGAAAAAGAAAAGTCCACAGAAGAAAACTAGTCGCAAGAGAGGCACTTCGGCCAGGACGCAACCTTACACTCGCAAACCACGACCTGCCACAGCGGTGAATGCGTCTCCGGCAGCCTCACGTTTATCCACTTCTCCGTTAATGACACCCAGAACTGAAGAGTACTTGGAGACGTTGATCACACCAAGAACTTCTCCGTTGATGACCCCCAAAAGAACTTCCCCAGTGGCAGGACCCTCCAATTTAGCGGCAGTGGCTGCTGCTCACAAAGTACCTTCTCCCAAAATCAAAGTCCATGAAAGATCGGGCATGTTACAAAGTTTACTGGATTTGTCCAAGCAAGAACTGGCTCGATTTAGTCCGTTACGTACCCCTGCACGACGTGTCATGCCTGTCCTCAAACTGATACGACGTAAAGACAATCAGTGGCGACGCGTTCCAGTATAAAAAAGGCCTGTGACCAAGTAGGGTATCAGTGTTTTTTGGTGCTCCTGAAGACTCAAAGATGTCACCCTCCAGAAAACCCCAAGGAAAGAAAAGGAAAGGACTGCCACCACGTTTAACCAAACATGGGGACATGTTATCTGTCCTGTCCAAAGCTTCTCCACCCCTACGAAAAAAACTCATTCAAACGGCCTCCAAAGAGGTCATCGATACCGTGTGCGAATGTTGTTTAAACGTTTTGAAATGCACGATCCCTTTGTCCAAACACCAGAAACAATGCTTAGGCAAACATCGTCACGTTCTTCGGAAAATGGTTCAAAAGAAAATTCCCATTCGTCAAAAAAAGAAGATGTTAGTGCAACGTGGAGGCATTTTAACTCTCTTGTTAGGCCCCATACTGAAAGGAGTCTTGGGAACCATGTTGGGAGGACTGGTAGGAGCAAGATAAAAAGGCCCTCGGAAGTCCCAAGATCTCAGAATCGACCGCTGACAACCCCATGGAAGGACTAAAACTAACTTTAGTGCCTTACAAACGATGGATGGAATACCATCGGTGGCAAGAACAACGCACCCCGCATTTACCTCCCAATCCTAATTTGAGCGAGATGTCCCAGTTACAACATGAATTGCAGTCCTTGATGGATCACCAAGATTTGTCCGAAACAGAAAAATCGCAAAAGTACGGTCAACTCTTGCAACGACTGCAACTCTTTCACCAGAAAGCTTTAGACGAAACAGCTTTACCCACTCTGAAAGATTTTAAGACCTTGATGAAAAGTCCAGCACCATCATCATTACCACCACCACTACTACCATCCCCTGGGGTCACCAGAGATGCTACCCCACGAAGGCCTGAGGAAGAAGAGATGCGAGAAGTGTTTCAAACACCGTCAGCAGCTCCCATTTCGAGTAAGATTGCAGCATCCTTGTTGACCCCGTCCCCCACACCCCAACGAGAAGAAATGAAAGCTTGGGTTAAAAAGATGATGTCCACTCCTCCTTCGACAGAAGTGAAAAAGAAAGAAGGGAAACCAGAAGTGAAAAAAGATAAGAAAACCAAAGCCATTCCATTGCCACCTCCACCACCACCACCACCACCACCACTACCTTCGACTTCTACTCCCGTAGCCCATCGGACACGTAAATCCGTTTCCAAACCACCCTTTCGACCCACCCAAAGTAGCATCACCGAAGAGTGGGTGACTTATTAACACACCAACCAACACAAAAAATAAAAAATGGAAAAAGTCTTAGCCAGCATTTACTACGATCCCTCCCATCCTGCAGGTTACGCAGGAGTTCAAAAATTGTATCGTGCTGCCAAAACTCGACTGAAAAGTCTCCGTTCACCTCAAGTGCAACGATGGTTACAAGAACATGCTACCTACACTTTACACAAACCCATTCGACGCAAGTTTGCCAGAAGTCGCACCCGAGTGGAAGGCATCGATCATCAATGGCAAGCCGATTTAGCCGATGTCTCTCATTTGGCCAGCTACAATCGTGGCTACAAATATTTGTTTTGTGTCATCGACGTCTTTTCCAAATTTGCCTGGCTCGTGCCCTTGACTTCCAAATCGAGCAGCGAGTTAGTGCGAGCCCTGCAACGGGTGTTGAAACAAAGCGGTCGTCACCCTCTTCGATGGCAAACGGACAAAGGCACCGAATTTCTGAACCAAGCTTTCCAAAAAGAATTAAAGAAACGTGACATTCATTTTTTTTACCACCGAGAATCCCGAAACCAAAGCCATCATCGTCGAACGTTTGCAACGCACTTTGAAAGAACGCATGTGGAAATATTTTACGCATCACCACACTCTGAAGTACATCGACATCTTACCGCACCTGGTGCAAGCGTACAACCAATCTTACCATCGAAGCATCGGACGTGCCCCGCAAGACGTGACTCCCGACAACGAAGTGCTGGTGTTTGAGCGCCCGTTTGGTACGTCCCCGAAGAGGGCTGTCCCCAAGAAAAGTGGAGAGTTGGCCGTAGGAGATTGGGTGCGCATTGGCAAAACCAAACGCACTTTTGACAAAGGTTACTTACCTAACTGGACGACCGAATTGTTTCGCGTCACTGGACGAGTGCATGGCCGTCATCCTGCCGTCTATAAATTGGAAGACATGAACGGAGAAGTGCTCAAAGGAACGTTTTATTTGCCCGAGTTACAACGTGTCACCAAAAGAGAAGACGACGTGTACGACATCGAAAGCATTCTCGAACGGAGAACCCGTAAAGTGGGCAAACGACGTGTCAAAGAAGTCAAAGTACGTTGGAAAGGATATCCACCCAGTTTTGATTCTTGGATCGACGCTTCGCAAGTCATCGACTATAAAAAGAAGTGACCATCATGCCCTTTCACACAGCAGACGCAGCTACGTCGACCACTCCTCCTTCACCCAGTTCTTCTGTGCAAGATTTACAAAAACAACCCTTGTGGGTGTGGTGTGGAGAACGTGTGCCTAAAACGCAAATCGTCTTTTTCTGCCAAATCTTCGTGGTGTATTGTGTCATCGGGGTAGCCATCGCCAATTTGAGTTTGCAACAAGGAGACAAACAATTGTGGACCATTTTATTGAGCAGTTGCATCGGTTACCTACTTCCCAATCCCTCCCTGAAATTCTCCTCGAACGGGAACCTTGTGTCCAGTGCCAGTGTCAGTCACCACTCCAACCACAACAATCAGAACCCCATTTTGAGCGGAGACACGCTTCTGACGTCCAGTAACCCCTCAGACATCCACAGAACTCTGGAATTATGAGTCACCAAAATCAATTTTACTTAACCTTACCCAGTGACAGTGCCATGGAGGTGTTTCCCAACAACACGTTGTGCTGTTACACGGCCAAATTACCTCAGGCCATCCCCTTAGATCACGAAGCCCATTGGGAAGTGGCTTTAGTAGAAATGATTCACCCGACCCAAGTCCTCAATGTCCTTCCCAATCAAAATTTTTTTGATGTGGAAGTTCATGACGAGCAATTGCAACGCTACTTGGATGAGAACGTCAAATATGACAAGAAAACCCGTTTACAAAATCAAAAGTACACCACCTATCACTTGTCCATTCTCCCAGGCTATTATTTTAGTGGTCATCATTTGGTCACCACCATAGCCTCCAGGTTTAATGGCGTGTTTGGGAAAGCTTTTGAGCATGTCAACAACAAAAGTGTCACCATGGAGTACCACAAAGTAGCTCGTCGCTTCTTGATGAAATTTGAGCGGAGTAAAATCATGTCCATTTCATTTTGTCCTGAATTGTTTGACATGTTGGGCGGAGACATGGAGATGAGAAAGAAATTTGATCAAAAAGGTGAGCAAGTAATCATTTACGACAACGAGTCTTTTGCCAAGTTTTTTCGTACCCCGGTAGAACTGAACCAAGGACTGAATTTGATCTTTGTGTATTCCGATGTGGTGGAGTACAACGTGGTGGGACACACCTCCGTACCGTTACTACGTGTCATTCCTTTCAAAGTGGATTCTGCCACGAACGCTGACGAGGAAGGTGGAAACACTTACCACGTCCACCGCGAATTTGTCCATCCTCACTATTTTCCCGTCAGCAAGTCGTATTTGGACACGGTCAACATTACTATAAAAGGAGATTTGGGACAAAATATTCCATTCACCAAAGGAAAAGTCACGGTGAAACTCCATTTTCGAAAACGGTTCTCTCACGACTCGTAAGTAAGTCATGTATCCAGTGTACCGAGGGGTTGCTCGACAGCGAGGACACGGTTTAGGAGATATGATAAAATCAGCCTTTCGTTCGGTGGCCCCGGTGTTGAAACCGATGGTGACACGCGGATTGCACGCCTTGAAAGATGCCGCACTGACGCAAGGCAAAGAATTTCTCCAAAATGTCATCATCGACAAACAAAACACTAAAGAAGCCTTCATGAGGGCAGGCAAAAATGTCTTGCTACAAACAGGCAAAGACATTTTAGGCCGACGAGACACACCTGTAAATGCCCTGCACGCTACCGAGTCAAGCATTCAGCAAGGACAAGGCAGAAAGAGACGACGAAGAAGAAAACACCCTTTCACCAGACTTCAAGCTAGAAAGGCCAAGAAAAGAAGAACCGTTCGAGACTTAGACGTTTTCGATTATTGAGACACAGCAACAAAAAAAAAATGATGCACCGAGAGTCTTGCGCTTGTTCCAAGACGGAACTGGATCTGTTTGCCATGCCCCCCACCATGATGACGATGCAAGAATCCCAGTGGGTGGAATTTCACCCGGTCTCCTCATTGACCGATTCCGCTCCCATCGAGTTTGAAATCAAAGGACAGCCCGAGGATTACATCGATCTGAATAGCAGTTACCTATATTTAAAAGTGAAAGTGATCGAACCACCCAACACTGACCTAGCCGATGATGAGGCAGTAGCTCCCGTCAAAAATTTCATGCATTCCTTGTTTAGCGAGGTGGACTTGTACTTGAATAACAAACTAGTCAGCAGCAGCATGGATACTTACTCTTACCGAGCGTACCTGGAAAATCTCTTGACGTACGGAAAAGAAGCCAAGAACACTCATCTGGATGCTTGCGTGGTATGGAAACCTGACCAAGTGAATAGGTTCAACGCCGTTACAATTGCTGGGGATGCTCAAAATTTATCGGGATTTGTAGAACGACGAAAGAAAATTCATCAAAGTCGTAGTTTAGAACTGATGGATCGCTTGCATTTGGACATGTGGGTACAAGAAAAGTATTTGCTGACCTGGGTGGATATCCGCCTGAGACTGAATCGGAGCAGTGCCGCTTTCCATTTGATGGCTGCTGCTGATGCCACTTACAAAACCGTCATCCAAGAAGCCAGGCTCTACGTACGTCGTGTGGAAGTGTTGCCTAAAGTGGGAAACGACATCAGTCAAACGTTGAGCAGAACGACCGCCAAGTATCCAATCCGACGCGTGGAAGTGAAAACCTTCACCATTCCTGCTGGACAGCGATCCATGATCGAAGATCATCTGTTCCAAGGACAGTTACCCAAACGTTTGATTGTTGGTATCGTCAAGAATTCAGCTTTCAGTGGAGTCTACAACGAAAATCCTTTCTACTTTAATCATTACAATGTGTCCAAGATTGAAGTCAGTCGCGATGGCAAGACCTTGTGTACCCGACCTTTTGAGCCTAACTTTGGTGCCGCGAAGAATTATTTGAGATCGTACTTGTCCCTGTACGAAGCTACCGGACAGTTAGGAACCAACACCAGTCACGGCATTACGTACGACGATTATGCAGGAGGCTACGCTTTGTGGGCTTTCGATTTCACTCCAGACCAAGGCAGCGACGAGGGACATTTCCACCCTATAAAATCCGGCCAGATTCGTGTGGAAATTCAGTTTGCTAGTCCACTGGATGCAGGGAACACAGTGAACGTCATCCTGTATGCAGAATTCGATAATACCATAGAAATCAACAGTTTGAGAGAAGTCATTCTAGATTACTAGAAGTCATGGAAGACTGTTATCCCTCTTTACCTAGTGGAGAAACTTTGGACATGAAATGTAAGGAGACTGTGGAAGAAGAAGTGATCATTATGAAGTCGAGATGGCCAGAACAAGAAGCCCATTTAGTCTCCTGTTTTGCCAAACACTTGGTCGAAAAAATGACGGAATTGATCAAGAAAAATTGCTATGGATGTCAAAACGATCATCCCAGTCAAATTCAACACGATAAATGCCTAATGTTGAGTCAAGAAGAAAAATTGGACGAGTATCTGGACGAAGCTTGGAGTCTCATCTCGAACAAAGACGTGTTGCATCAGTGGTATAAAGACTTGCGTGAACATTCTTGTCCACCATTAACCACTCAAGAGATCCATCGTATCGAAGCTCTCCTGAATCAGAGTGAGGAAACAGAACGAATAACCGTTTATTCGTCAGACATTTTCAAGCAAAAAGTCAGGATCGATTTGACAACTTATTATTACCTGTGAAGAAGAAAAAAACATGGATACCTGGGAACTTTGTTACCTTTTGAACCACAGTTCGTATACGGCTTCTTGGAATCCTGTCGTCTGTGCTAAAGATGAACTCCCTCATCGCAAACCTCAAGACCATCAAGCTTACGTGATCAACACGGACGACAGTCATCTCCCAGGAACCCACTGGGTAGCCGTTTACTTTCCTCAAGAAGGATGTGTGGAATATTTTGATTCGTACGGATTGCCCCCTTTGGAAGACGATATCATCGATTTTATGAGAAGAAATGCTCAAACCACCCGATTCAATAACGTGAAATTACAAGGCACAGATTCCTTGGTGTGTGGACAGTACTGTGTGTATTTTCTGCATCATCGCAGCCTGGGATATTCCTTAGAACATTTAGTGACTCATTTTGATCCTCGTTCTTCTACTAGAAACGATGTGAAAGTAGATCGATGGTCTTGTGATCATTATGCTTATCTTTTGTCTCAAGCTAGGAAACGTAGTGTCCATCAATGGCCTAATGATTTCCAACAGTGGAAATCACAATTTCATTCACAACGTTGTCAGCCCTGTTTAAAGTAGATTGTCAATTGAGAAAAAATGTTTGTGATTTGAAAAAAAATTGTTTGATGTTATATTGTTGGATTATTGTTAAAAAATGTTAGAGTTGTTGTTGGTTAGTGTTAAGTGATTTTTGAATAAAAAATGTTGTGTTTTGAAAAAAAATGCCTTTGTCTTTTGTTTAGCTATAAGAATGTTGGATTGATGCTCTTTCATTTCTTACTATCCCTCTCATGACACTCACTGAACGTTGCGACTCGAAAACCGTGTGGGGATGTTTTCCTTCACGTCCGCGCTTTGACTTTAAGAATCGGGGTTGTTTCCAGTCTAACCATCCATTGTCGACTCATCCTCCTACGAAGATGTGCTCCAAACTAGCTAAGCTCAACGAAGCCTACGTGAATTTGCATAGGGTCAGACACAGTCTGATACCGAAGCCAGAAGAAATAGAGAATGTGAGAATGTTAAAAGTCACTGAAGACCTGATAGAAGAGCTCTTCAGAGAAGAAATGAACAGGGAAAAAGAAGAATGGACAGAGAAGTACAGACTTCAGAGACAGCAGCAACAGCAGCAACAGCAGCAACAACAACAACAGCAGCAGCAGCAACCTGAAGCTGACAGAGGCTTTGTCGATTGTCGTATCGACACCAAAGAGTTCTTCTTCTCTTTCCGAAGAAGTAGACCTATCGCCAGAAAGTCTATCCTCAGAGGACATCGCATTCTTAGAAACTAAAAAAGAATGCCATAGCAAACAAAAAACAGCCCTTTTCAGGGCTACCCCAATACTATAGAAAAGAAATAACGATAAATTTGCCAATGTGTGTAGGTAGAGTAGTGTGAATATAAACAATAACTCTTTTTTAAAAAATGTGAGGGTATGTGTTTGTGTGTTTGTGTGTTTGTAAGTGCTCACGTACGTTGGTATGGATAGTAGATTAAAATGATGTTTGTTTTTTTTCGCTGTTAGAGGTGTAGATTTGGGGTTAGATTGGATTGCTTTGCGTATGTGGATAGTCTATTGAAGTGATTTATAAAAAATTTTAAAATAGTGATGGGTAGCATAAAAAAGTGAGTGAGTGTTTCTTTTAGGTCCGCGCATTGTTGTTTTTTGGTCATGATCTAGGTAAGATCAATTTTATGTTTTTAGGGGGATGTTTTCCTTCACGTCCGCGCTTTCACTATAAATTGAAACTCGTTCGGCAATCTAGCTACCCTTGTTGATTGATCAACACCAAAAATGAACACGAGACTGGAAAAACTGTTGGAACTTCATGTGCATCTGGAATATGCCAGGCGCCTGTTGAACGAACTGGCCGCGGAGGTCATTGTGGAAGAGGGAAGGATAAGAAAGGAGGAGGAAAGAAGAAACAAAGAAGAGAAGGAGAGAAAATACAAAGAAGAGGAGGAGGAGAGAAGAAACAATGAAGAGGAGGAGGAAAAGGAAAGAAGAAGAAGAAGAAATTTCAGAATCCCAGAAACCGAAAATTGGGATTCTGAAGCCACATATCCTGCCTCTGCTCTCTCCCCCAAAAAGGTAAAATGTAACTGGGGGACAAGATGTGTATGTGGCGCCAGGCCTGGAAGGTGCCACCATTAACCAGGTGTCCATGAAGTTCCAACAAAAAAAAAACAGCCCTTTTCAGGGCTACCCCAAAACTCTAGAAAAGAAATAACGATCAATTTGCCAATGTGTGTAGGTAGAGTAGTGTGAATATAAACACTAACTCTTTTTTAAAAAATGTGAGGGTATGTGTTTGTGTGTTAGTGTTTGTAAGAGCTCAGGTATGTTTGTGTGAATAGTAGATTATGGGTTACTTTATTGTTTCTTAGCGTATGTGGAGAGTATAGTTTTGGTTTTATTATATGAAATGAGAAAGTAGGGGGATGTTTTCCTTCACGTCCGCGCGTTGTTGGGTCATGATCTAGGTAAGATCAATTTTATGTTTTAGGGGAATGTTTTCCTTCACGTCCGCGCTTTCACTATAAGAACCCACAGTATTCGTCGTTCAAACCATTCTGCAAAGAATAAAAAAGAAGATGGCTTCGAACCACCTTGACAAAATGGAAAAATTGCAAAACGTCCTCGACAATTTAGGAATGATGGAGCAAATGTTGGTTAACCTAAACGAGGATCACTATTCTTATAGTCCCCATCGAGTGAAGATGGAGATAAACAATTTACGAAAAATGAAGGTAATCATCAGTGATCTGTTGAAAGAAATAAAGGAGGAGAAGGAGAATGAAGAGGAAAGGATAAGGATGAGAGCATGGAATGAAAAAATTGAAAAAGAAGAAGAAAATGAGAAGAGGAAGAAAGAAGAGGAGGAGAAGAAAGAAGAGGAGGAGAAAAGAAAGAAAGAAAGGAAGAGAAAAAGTGTAGGACAGAAAATAAGAAGCTGGTGGAGAAATAGAAGAAATTAGAAGAAGAAAACCAAAGGCCCTTTTCAGGGCCAGCCATATTTCTCGAAAAGAGAATGACTTTTCAATTGCCTACCCCTTTTTTAAATTTAAATTTAAATTTAAATTTAAAAAAAAAATCCCATGTTCAATTCCCCTTGAGGCTAGAGTGACCCAAGACTTTTTCCCATGTTCAATTCCCCTTGAGGCTAGAGTGACCCAAGACTTTTTCCCATGTTAAATTCCCTTTGAGGCTAGATTGTCCCACGATTTTTCTCCATGTTAAATTTCCATTGAGGCTAGATTGTCCCAAGGGGTCCTGTAATGCTAATTCCCATTGAGGCTAGGGTATCCCTATTTACTACTATTGCCATAGTCTTACTAGCATATGTTGACCCAGACATGGATTATAAATTTTTATATATTAGTTAGATTCCCATCAACACCCTTTAAACACGATATCTTACAACTCAATGAATCAAGCTTTCGTCTGAATCAGTAATCGTGAAACGTACTCCTGAGTTTGGACCAGATTTCCTCAAAAATATTTTGTAGCTTTTATTGTTTCTTATCTGCATTTCGTTTTGTTATAAATGTTGGCAAAGTTGTGCAGCTGTTACGTAATTGAATTCTTCAAACTTGTCATGATGCTCCCTCTTCACGTGCATTGCTACATTACCCTTACTGGTTGGATATAGGTCATGGTACTGTTAAATTCTCCTGACTGTTGTATGTATGCCAACACTACGGTCATTATTTAGCCGCTACTGAATTTAGGTCAAAATAAAGCAAAATATCAATATTTAATTTCCAATGTTTACTGAATTTCATAAATGACGTTGCTTTTACTGATATTACGTATTTTACATCAACTAGAAAATGAAAATAATTAATTATAATTAACAATACCTACATGATCCCCATTCTGCCGCCCCACATCTAGAACGTGGATGTAATTGTCACATTATTGAAGCAATTTAACCATACTATATCCATAAATCAATATGTTTGAATATAGAAAGCTTTGTTTAGTAGGAAACCGCTGTGGGATTTGTCAAATTCAGGACAGAAAGTGTAACGAGTTTAAATTTACCTACTCGCAACTATAAAACTGAAACATAAGCAACAAGTCGAGTTATGTAAACTTTGCTCAAGTAATCAAAAGTACGAATAGGTAAAGATATGGTATGATGCCAATGTTATAACATATACGGTAAGTCAAATAGGCCTTACATATTGATGACAGAAGAATAAAAGGAAAAATAATATTTCGTGTATTGCTTCTATTGAACTTTATCCTTCGTCTTATAGCCCGTGAAGCCTTGAAAAAGATTTCTTCCGTGGAAATTGTGCAAGAATCACTTTTTAAAGACGACTTTCAGCCAAAGACGTTCGAATTGACTGACACTCTTAAATCTAGTTTACAGTAATTACCAAGTAAAACCGTGCAAATGGTCAAATTAATTAAATTAAATTAAAAAGGCATACGTCCTTGTCTGCAAGCAGTAAAAGAGTAGAGATGAACAAAAACAAAACGAGAAGTGAGAAAACGCAAATAGAGAAAGCAATGCAAGACGTAGCCGAATAAGGTGTGTGAAGTAATTGTAACAGAGAGCAGAAATACTTAGATATTACTTTCTTGCAAGCTGAAGAAAGAAAAAAAAATCTTACAATGAAAACTCGTTACTCAGAATCAGGATAATAACTTCTTTTGAAGCTACAGTCGGTTTATATAAATTTACAGAAGGCAGTAACAAACATTCATACTTGCTGTTTCAATTTGAACATGTCATTATAAACGATATTGAAAATTACCTTTATAACACTGAATATGTTGTTTTGTAGATATAATTTCCAAGTGGAAATAGTAACCTCATGCAAAATGGTCAAGAGGTAAAGGAAATACACACTTAGGAATTGTAGACAATATTTTACAGACTGATAAATGAAAATCTGTTAGATGATCTGTATAATAATCTAAAATCATTGCTTCGTCGAAGGAGCACTGTGAATTCTGCGTAGATGATAAATAAAATAGTGTTACGACTTTATGGTCTTAACTAAGAAGGAAGAAAAAGCTAAACCAACTAGTATAGAACAATTAAACTAATTATTTATTTGGTTCGAATAAAAGGTGAAAATTTAAAAGTAACGAACAATATTGTGAATTAAATTCCAAATAGTCCTAACAGTTTTAACATGTGTCAAAATTTTTAATGTGCTGATGTGCAATTGGTCTTGATTTTCATAATCATATAATCCAGAATGGTCTTGAGAGAATTCACAATAATCACAAAATAATAATTTATTTAAAAATGTCAATGAGCATTTTGTAATTCCAATGAATAATTTTTAAGTTAAGAATTCTTCTCAAACTATATCTCAACACAACTGACCTCAAGGTAGGAGAGAAAAAATTATGTTTACTTGAAACTTGTATAAAACCTATAACACAATACTATGACCAAAATATGTGTCATTTTCCCTTTAAATTCTTAAACACTTTCTCATATAAAAACAGGTTTTGGCTTAAAGTAACAGCAAACAAACAATTCATAACTTATAAACTAGACAAAAGGAAGGTACTCCTTCTACTACCTTCCAGTGTTGAAAGACCATGTAAACATATTTACAAATGTTGTTTTAAATTACACCTACAATCATGGATAAATGTTAGCTATATAATTTCTTGTTTACAAAAGACCTTTTCAATCTACAATCATGGGGAATAGTTAACCAACAAAACTAATATAGATTTGTTTAAATGGATGAAAACAATAAAAACGTTCTGTCAACGTAGAAAATACTGACAACATATGCTTTTACTTTCCCATAGAGAGAATGCTACAAAACGTATTATATCAGTACTTTGCATGTACCTAAAGGCAGTTTACAAAGATTACATACCGAATGCTTATAGAAGTATTAAATATTTCTTTTGGACGGCTTTTCGAAAAAATGTATTAATGTACGTTTATATTGCAAGACATGCGTGTATACACCTTGCAACTATTAAAAATATGTATCTTTTAATCCGGAGGGTCTACACTAATAGTGATGTGTCACGTGCCGTACGGAATTATTACTAACCCAAGAGAAGGACGGACAATTAAAAGGTCAAGTAGCTCCGAGCCACAATCAGCAAAGACGAGGGTATAGATGTATAAAATATAAAAATAATAAGGTGAAAGGTATAACAATTTAATAAACTATATCTTGGTATTCGGCAACTAGAGGATAAATTTTCAGTGCAATTGCTTCCAATCAATACAAGACCTATCCAAATTGCCAACTATTTCTTCACGCAAAATTCAAGTTTAGACTGCTTCACTCCCGTGTCCCTTCGATTTTACTCATCTGTATCTTTCGCCTTATATTCCCTTCGGTACTTCCGGTACCCTTGTTTCCGTCTCCCGGCCTCCTTATCGGTACTTCCGGTACCCGTGTTTCCGTTCTCCAGGCCTCTGTGTCGGTACTTCCGGTACCCGTGTTTCCGTCTCCAGGCCCTGCGCCTTGTCACAACTCCTCGTCTCGTTCTCTCTAATCTTCGGGTGACGTCATATCCTACCCGGAAAACTTCCTGTGGATTATAAGGGACGCATAATTTGCCTCCTCAATCAAATACAGGAGAATTAGCATACTCGCACATAAATTTCATAAGCATAATGACAATTAAATCATTAGGTCAACACATACACTTACATTTAAATATTCCACACACGCTTGTTCTATAAAAAAAGGCTATAACAATAATATCACGACTAATGATACATACACGCATATCCCTAATTCTCTATATAGTAAACTATCAACATTAACATATTCCTACGCATTTACTACCATACAAATTATAAAAGACACATACAAATTTAAAAAATGCCTAATTACATGTGAAAGAGGCCAACTAAACCTAATTTAGTCTGGTTCCCTGCTTAGTATGCTCCCTGCGTTGCCCTCAGCTATACTAAGCAGGGGACCAGACTAAACCTAACTCTGCATATTCACCGTTATATTTTCAAATACAAAAAAGCACAATTTCTAACACTACTCACTATTAAATTCAGTTCTGCACCACGATGCAACATCGTAGCAGGTTACACCGTCCACTTCGATTTTATCCTAACGACTACATACATTAATATTGAATATTATTAATTTGCTATATGCTATATTACGACATGTTGATAATTCAGCTATACACAGAAGATTAAAGTTCTACTAAATTAAATGCACATAATAACGTATAAATCTTACGACACCTAGTGAGGAAGTGAGACAGATTAGGGCGAAGATATTTTACATCAGAAGCCTTTGTACTGGTTTGATTATGTAACACTTAGAGAACTGATATTTCACCCATTTTAGTCCGGTGTAAACTCAAAATAGGTCTGTCATAATATTTTGTTATATATATCCATCCATCCATCCATCATGATCAGAATATCTCTTTTCCTATCCTAGCTTGGTTGCTACACCACCGTCATTAATAATTTTTGATTGCATTTAATCTCGTATGTCTGTTGATAGACCTGTTGGCAATAACATTATGAACTATTCTGTGCAGCCGATGTGGGAAAATTATAGGACAAGACTAATCCAACAAAGTGTATGTCACCCCTCAAGGAAAATAAATATTGACAAGGACAATGTTTATCCGAGTCCGATTTTCATTTAAATACTAAGAAACATTTCCTCGTTGGACCTAAGGATGCAGGAGGTCATGGGTTTTAACCCCGGCCAAGTTATACCAAACACTTCTAAAAATGGTACTAAACAAATGCCTCTCTAAAAAAAATTCGGTTTCGGAGATAATTTCCGAAAATGGACTAAAATACTGTACAACAATATAACCTCTAGAGTACAGGTCAACGGAGCCATGACAGAAAGATTTGAAATCCAAAGATCAGTGTGGCAAGGTTGCCCACTATCTATGCTATTATATGTAATAGCAAAAGAAATAGTTGGTATAAAAGTTCCAATTTTAAAAGATGATGTGAAAATGCTACAGCATGCTGATGATTGCACAAACTTTATGGAAGATCCAAAATCCTTTAAACACTTGATAAAGGAATTCGAAAAATTTGGTAAAGCATCCGGATCGCAAATCAATCAGGATAAAACAGAAATATTAGAAATAGGAAACTGGAGAGGTAAACACTCAGATTTACCACCACAACTATTTTTAAAAAAAAAGGTTAAATCATTAGGTATAGATTTTGGAATAAATGAAGAAAAGGAAAACTGTAAAAAAAAAAAAGAGAAAACGAAATAAAGAAAAAGTTGATATCGGGCACTGACGCCACTATGTATCATGGAACGAGCCCAAGTGGCAAAAACATATATGCATGTTAATATAAATTATATTATGAAGTCGATTGACATAAATAACCTTGCACCGAACAAGACAGATAACCAGATTTTGAAATATATATGGAATTTCAAAATACATTATATAAACAAAGAAACGTCATATAGGGCAAAAGAAAGGGGAGGAATAGGAATCCCTAGCCCGATACTTCTCAAAATAACAAATATTTTAAATAGATTCAGAAGATTAAATTCAGTCCCTAAACTACTGTGGGAGGGAATATATACCAAATAATTATTACTTAAATACCAAATAAGTACCAAATAATTATTACTTAAATATAGAGATAAGAAGGAAATGTGGGAAATTGACGAAAAACTTACATGTAACTGGATAAGGGAGGAAATCACAGGGAAAATAACATGTAAAGTAGAAAAAGAACGCATGTATATTAATTGGAAAAAAGCATGGGGTCACTGGTCGAAACTAGGCTCCTTAAAAATCCAAAGCCTCTGCTTCAAATACATGCATGATGGATAGTTGACGGGAGAGGCTGCAGTGAGACGGCATATGGTCAGAGTACCGCCAAAATGTCCACTGTGTAAGAAAGGCCCTTTTAGTAAAACACACACAATATTACAATGCATACAAACTAAAAACAATAGAGAACAAGTTATAATAGAAATACAAAAAATAAGACATTCAAACCACAAAACCTTATGTACCTGGATGGAAACTTTAACAAAAATACACTATACAAAAAAAAGAAAGAAATTACATTGTAGCAGCTATGAGAGCTTGCGGACAGGTGATAACAATAGATAAGAGATGATAATATCCCCCATGAGGAAAGTACAGATAAGAACGCCATTGGGCTATGTCACGTGGCGCTACGCGAAGTGAATAGGCCCATGGAAGAGTCTGGAAAAGGAACCGTTGTGACAGGGATAACAAAAATATAGAATTAAGTGACATTTTTAACAGTATAAATACATCACCCTAGGTTCCACACCCTTTTTTATTTTATTTTTTTAAATACTAACCATAGTACAGCTCCATACTGTACTAAAAAGACAAAATATAATAAAAAAATATTTTGAAACTTTGGCATAAACTTAAATAAAAGAGAACCTGCTCGAGATGGGAGATATACACAAAATAAAGAAAGTGCAGACCCCACCTCGAGCACAGTTCAATCTTTCTCAATATACGAGAGCGAAATATAGTGCACACATATAAACCAATAGGGTTTTAAAATTATATACAGTATAACGCTACTCGCAGAAAATTCCAAATTAAAAGAACACTCCCGGTGTAACGTAAACACGGGAGAAAATAAGACAACTGGGAATAGATTTGACACAATATGCTGTCCCCACAAGAAAACAAAAAATAGCAATCATAACACATAGCACACTCATATAGCAAACATGGGACATAGGCGACCCTAGCAAGGTTGACAAAAATACAAGGGAAGGAACTCCGAGAGGGTAATGGAAACCACTCTCGGATGAACAACCCTATAGACACACTAGGGAAATTTTTGAGATACCCCTTTCGAAATTACTAAATAATCTTAAATTCTAAATTTCCAACAAAACAAAAAAAAAAAACAACGCACCTTCGAGGGAAACATAAACGCATAAACCCTTTACAACCTTTTAGCTAGATTATGGGGGTATCTGTCTGGTGCCCCCCAAACAAAGGATGCAGGAAGTCATACCAAACGCTTCTAAAAATGATACTAACAGCTGCCTCGCTAGGCGCTCAGTATTAAGAGGTTAATGTTAGGACTTGTCGGCCTGATGTCAGGATGATGTGACTGGGTGGGACATCTTGTTATATGTCTGCGGAATGATGCCCCAGTGCTAGACATCACTTTAAACAGCCACACTGCCAATATCGTAGCGATATGACTGGAAAATTGGTAAAGGAGACTAGAAATCAAAATTTTCCTTTTACGTATGTAATTCTCTACAGATTTTAATTCGACTGCAATGTTTATAAATTAAATATCGTAAGCGGGTAGTGATTATATTGCGTGGAAGATACCACGATTCCGTAAATTGCCGAGTTTTTCCGAGTTATGATGAGACGACAGATCACGTGGTACCGTGACGCTATACTATCCAGTCCTCGAATACAAACATAAACATTGGCGAGCGAGGCAGACAGGAGACCAGATTTGGGTTGCACATTCAAAAGTTGAATCTGCAGTCTGATATAATAGTTTATGTACTGTACTGGTAAGTACTAAAAGAAATTTGTTAGGCACAGGCCCCGGGCTGGTGACTTGAATAAACTAAAGCCCTGAATGAAATTCCACAAGCCCGGACAGTTCATACCTGTCAACTCTCAAGCCGGGAGAAAAACATCCCGATTTTGGGGGTATTTCCTCTTCTACCTCCCGATCTCGTAATATCTCTCAATTTTGCGCAACGAAGTCCCGATTATTACATTATGTCTGTCAATTTTCATTTGTCAGAAGGAAAAAACCCAAACTCAAACCATTTTTAAATATAACGTATGCAATCCACAGTCTAAACTGCCACACTGCAGACATCGTAGCGATATGACTGAAAAATTGTTAAAGCTACGTTAAAAATTCAAATCACACGCACACACGTCTAAACCGGCACTGGACGAAATAATTAATATCATACAACAGTTTTTTTCTTCTTCAGTAAATAGAACGTGAAGATTAAACATTATTCAAGTAAATTTCAGATTTTTTAAACAACTACAACAGTACTATAGTATTAAAAAAAATTAAAAGAATAAAATTGTCACCAATTAGTTTAAATGAATGATCACTTTGAAATTTTCTCTGCAAACAAAATCGCATCTCCATTTCCGCCAAAGAAACTCGGCCAGTTAACACCTGACATTCCTCTACTGTATATGAAAAGTTTAATTATCATGATTAAATTACAAGGAATAAAACAAAATATACCATGCAGTATATGTAGGCCTAAATAACTAATTCTGAATAAATATTTTATTCAGCAAACAGTGTTACATGCATTAAGACTTAAACCTAAGGAAATAAGGTGGGGCATAAAACGTGAGAAAAACAGTTGCCACAAGTACGGTAACTTGTGACTGCAGATTTGAACTGTTAAAATGAAGTCCATGGCATCATAAGTAACAACAAAATAGGCATCGTCTATTTTGGTAATCAATTGCTGGTGCTTACGCATACACACACTGTCGAACATGGTTTCTTTGAAGTATGTCCGAAGGGAAGTCCTTTTCACAAGATCAATGCAAGGATAAGGATTATGTTCATTAGTCACACCGGCTTTATCGTTTGCGTACTTAAATCAAAACTTTAGCTATTTTGCAATTTAGCCTGAACTGACCAGAATATGCAAAAGGGGCTTGTCATGGGGGAATAATAAGGCGTATCACAGGGAGAAAAGGCACGTCAAATGGGCGGTCGCACATTGGGGCAAGGGGGGGGGGTCAATAGTCCCCCCCCCCCCGTTCTATTGTCAGACAGTTAATGTGAAACTCTTACCTCTTTTTTTTAATCGCTGCTTTTTAAACTGCAAAAGGAATAGTTTACCGTTTATGGATGCTACAGATTACCGTTTATGGATGCTACATGTCTACAATGCATTTTTTTAAAATTTTTAATTTTTATAAGATTACTGAAAATTGTGTTTTCTCGAAACACGACAGCTTTAGACTATTATTTTTAGCAAAGCTTCCATTTGATTAAAATCAAATCTAAATTTCACCTAGGACAGTGGTGATTTGATTTAGATTGTGCCGTGTTAAGGCATGTATGTCAACATCTTGAAAATACATTTACTCATTTCACCAACGCAATCAAAGTTTCCTCAGGCAAACAATTTTTGTTTCGACAAGCCTGACGGGCACCTCATTTTGAATACAGGATGGGCCGGAACTAAAACTAGAAGGAGCCCAGGGTGTCGGGCTATCAGATTTGTTTTTAGCACTGCTGTTTTTAGATAAAAGATATGTGGATTGATTGTTGCATTTTGTGGTCACTTACTCGTCCTTCTGCCTATTTTCGTAACTCACACATTTAACACTTTTCCCAGGATTTAAAATGTCCAAAGGTATGTCTGGAACAGCGCCAACTTTTAGTTATGGCCTTGCATTTGCGTATCTTTGAGCTACTATTTTTTCATGATCCCTCTCGTAACATTCCTTTGAGAAATGTAACGATCACATAGTGCTGTATGGTGTTGCTTTGAAATCGACTCGTTTGTAATAATGTACCCATTCTTTCATTATGCCTTTATCTTTCGGAAAAGATTTTTTTTTTATTTATGTCAACAGGCTTTTCTTAATGTTCTATTACACCCGTAAGCAACGCAAAACGGTATTGTCTTTTACTCTGGCAACTCCCACTTGGGCTGCTGGAGTCGCTACTATGACGTCACATCCCGAAAGTAACCGAATAGGCGCGGAAATTTTGCATACGAGGTCACGGAAATTCAGCTCCTAGAAGATAGGCCAATATTTAAATATTGGCATTACGGTCGCAGATGATACTTCAGAATAAGGTTTTCAGCTATAGTACTTTTATTATTATTCTATATTTCCATTGGTTTCTGGTCTCCTTTAAAGCGACGTTAAAATTCTAAATCACACACAGACACACACACACTGTGTAATATTTATAAACCCAACCCCCATTTATAATTTATTTTTTACAAAGTTTATGCCGAGAAATTGATTTGCATGGATGGGTTCTGCACTACAATTACATGGTGGCCCTGGTGGACCAAGTGGTCAAAAGCGGTCGCCTTTACTGATCAGTGCCCTTTCATCTCTGTCCGCGTGGATTCGAGTCAAGGCAAATGTGGATATGTGAAAAAGCTTGAGGGTCGGTGGATATTTTTATTGGAAATTATTTAATAGAGGATTTGTATCACCATGACTCCCTTAAACTCAAACAGCTAGAGCTGAATGTCCCATTTTAAGGCGCTCGCCATTAAAGAAATTTTTATCTGACCTTCGTCAACCTGGGCTCGAATTTCGGCGTGACCATCGTGGGTATTTGAAACGTTTTACCAGTAGCTACCCAGGTCGTTAATTCTTCCTGGGTTCTTCCTCCAACAAATATACTGATGCATAGCCATCCATGCAATGAAAAATGATGTTAAACTTTCACAAACCAAATCAAACTCAAGCTCAAACACGTGCCGAGTGATTATGCCCTATTGCGTAAAGTCAGATTTCTATGCTGCATTTGGATACCCAGGTTATTATTATAATGGCATGATTGCATTCACAGCTACTGAGCACTTAAAACATAATGCCAAAAATGTAAGCCTTTCCAACACGGAAAGAAACCATTTATGAAAGTCTAAAGCTCCTATACAGTTATGTCACATGTTGATACAATGATATATCATATCCTCAGCCGAATGTGGCGATTGCATATGTTCCCATAGGAATAAACATATCTTTACGCGGGGCATACGTCAATGTAACTTTTTAATCAATAGTTGTACAAGAATGATTCATATGTATCTATTCTGGTGTATATTCAAGTGTGCAAAAACAAATGAAGTTAAACGACATATGATAATGTGATGACAGCTTCTGCAACAATGCCGCAGGACAACTATCAAATTCTTAACCAAAATTAACAATAAAAAGAATACATTTTATATCAGACATGTAATATTTTTGTTTTCTGACATTTAGATCTATAAAACCCACAAAAAATATATTGCATTATACTTTGAACGCATATTTTGTTTTGCTTTTAACAGAGCAACATTCCAGTCGAAAGAGAAATATCCCAAATGACGTCATCGGCAGCCATAGTTGTGGTATGTTGGCAGATTTACGGATTAGTTTATGTGGAACTTGAAATAAATTCATTCAATCTCAAATACTTCTAGAAAACATGATTCTTAAACAGAACGTATGTCAGGGTTTCTGTTAGTATCTATACTTGTAATTTCTAACCTGATTTTGCCTCAGTCTGCCTTCTTCAAAATGATCAATTTGGATGGTCGCATATAGGTGAAGCTGCCAGGATGCCCATCGCAAAGGTAAAATTTGACGAATATCATCCGCTAGTGTCCTTACTGAAAATCATTTCAAGAGGTGACAGAACTATTTATACTTGACAGCTCCTTGCAAGCTGATATCTACCGGAGTCATTAGAGTCAATGAAAACATAGGTTGTGACTTACACTTATTTTCCATGTTCAGGTCAGAAACACTAATAACAGCAATTAAATGCATCTGATACCAAAGAATGATGCTTTGCCAGTAGAATTGTTTAGCAACAACCTCGTGTGACATATTGAAACACTACCTCATATCTAAAAATAGAAGAAGCTGCAGTTTCCGACGAAGGGATAATACCATAGCCGGCCGGTACCTTTTAAATTTATAAAATACCGTACATAGGGAAAATGGATACAGCAAATCAATTTTTAATCAGTATAACGAAGCAGTAGTTGATCTGACTGATCGCTTTGTAAATAATTGTCTTGCTTCCTAGCAATCTATAAGTAAGGCTGTTTTGTTCTATTCGTATAGCTCTTTAACACTATATAATTCCAATTTCTATAAATGAAACGGATTTTTCGCAATACGAATGGCTGTAAACGGTCACGTGATACTGATCTTGAATTTTTTACACATCGATAAATTATGGGATTGCTTTCGGTATTTGTACTGTTTGCAATATAAATAAACAATGCGGACACGTCATTGCGAAACGATTGTTTGATCTTTAAAAAAAAAAATGTATTCAGCAAATAAATATAAATTATACCCTTTTTATACTTTTTCAAATATTCTTTGATTGAAATGCATTGTTATCAATTTGGAGTTCGTCTGTTACATAGTCGCGCAAAATGGCCGATTACGGTGATTTTTTATTGCAATTTTCTGAGGAGTTTTTTGAACAATTAGATGACAAGGAGTTAAAAGAAATAATTGCAGCGATTGAAGCAGATGAAAATGGATTTGACCATAATGTAATGGATGTAGCAAACGATGATAATGAAACAGAACAACAGAGATTGATAAATTCCCTCACACAGCACCCTATGACCTCAGTCACCCTAGCCATACACAACAACAACAATAATAGCGTGGGAACTGGGCCAGTCCATTTTTAGGCCGCTGAGAGATATAAACCAAGATTCGAGAAATTATCTGAGAAGGACTTAAAAGCTATTTAAATAAATCAATACTCGGAGGCTACTAAGCGAAAATAAAATGGGGTATTGGCGTTTTCGATGGTAATTTTTTAAAACTTTTTTATTTTAATTTTGTTTGCTTATTTAAAAAAAAAACGTGAAACGTGTGTGGATGTTGGTGGTTTGGTGAATATGACCACTTACACAAAAATAAAAACAAATATTTATGAGACCATTATTCAAAGACTGAATAAAATTTTTCAATGGTAAAATTACCGTCTCCACCAATGACTTAACATCATTGAAAAATGTAAATAATCCATAAAGGTGATTATTATGCTAATTTAAATTATTTTGGATGTGTAGTCATTAATTCCCTCCAACACTCCAGCACTCAACCATGAAACCAAACAAAATATGTGGCCGGTTTTGCAAGCAACTCTACATTTGACAACTGCACATTTAATTTCAGATTAGATAACTGAAAGGGTCTTGTTAAGTATTAATGCTGATGAAAAAAAATATAAAATGTTATTCCTGAATATGACATACAATAATTAAAAAACAAAATTATTTTTTACATGAAAAGAAATGCGCTGACGCCACGGGTAGAAATTGCCTAAGATGTAAAGCATGAAGTTGCTGAATAAACTTAACTGTGACAGTAGTTACATTTCGTCTGACATTTCACTGAATGGGTGGGTTTTCTCAAGTATTAACGCTGTTGAGAATGACATGAAACATATTATTTATGTATACACTTTAATTGTTACCTTTATGTTAGTAAGGGATATATCATCATGTTCGTATTTCCATGTTGTTCGTTGATAAAATCCATCATGATTTAAATTTGATTGGAAATTTAATCTAGCACACTAGTTCATTCCGTATCAGCGGTTATTACGGTCATGGTCATCTGACGTAACAGATGGGAATGACTAAAATTGAACAAGAATGTTTTAAATGAACTAAATGTGTTAAAACCATCGGAAGACCTTGCCTAAGATGTACAGTATGAAGTTTCTGAATAAATATAACTGACAGTAGTCAGAATGTAGGTATGATTCTGTACAAGTTATGTATTATGGGGCGATGTGAAGCGGCGAATGAAAGGAAAGTACTCGCTACTTAAATTGGAATGCATTGTTGATGGAATAAATTGATTTGACGAAGAAAGGACGATATTGGAAAAATCACGGATAAAATGATCAAGGTTGGGTATTTATCGATGTGTACATTTTAAGTAAACACTCACAAAGTTAACATAAAGTCATTCGAACTTTATTTACTTTGTGAGTGATTAGGTAAAATTTACACATCTCTAAATACCCAACCATGGTCATTTAATCCCATATTAAAAACCTGTTCTTCTGATTTAATGCACTATAATATTTACGTACTCAAATTGTTATTTTAAGATACGGCTTAAATTTGTTATAACTTTTTCTAATTTTATTAATTATTGTTCTTTCAACGATTTTAAAAATTGACTTCTGTTTCACTTTAGTGACAATAATACATCATTAAAACATTAGTAATTCTTCTCTTCTAAACTAAAATTCTGTTAACAGATAAAACAATAGCATCTGTAGAAATGCTGTGAACGAAATGACGTATGCACCGGGCTGACCCCCACTCTCCTCCCGAATTTGAGGCATAATATTATCATTTAGTCATTTTTTTAAACGCGTGCAGAAAAGAATTTGTGAATTTATAGTCGATTTACGAGTGCAGCCCCTTTAGTCTTTGTATAGTTTCTGTAACATATTAACAATTAAATCTTGAAGTAGATTGTGATCTAACACGGGGAAACATTTTTGCTTTAGTTAAAATCACAGGATTTTTCCAAGGGGTATTGGGCGTTTATTATCGAATTTGAAGGAATTGGATTGTTTTAGTCTAGTCTAAAGGGGCATAGTTTTAAAAAAAATTCTTATTAAAATGTACTTTACTCTTGTAATTCACTTCCAAAAACTTACAATTGATTCGTACAAAGATCAAATTATAAAACAACAACAACAAAGAATTAAAAAAAAACATAAACAACAATAATAATAATAATAATAATAATAATAATTAGTATTATTATTATTATTATTATTATTATTATTATTATTATTATAATTATTATCCACATATACCTTTGTAGGATTAAGCAATGTTTAGAGGCCGGAACAGTCAGTCCAATTTACATAACATCATTTCACGTCAATTATTTACAATCCCTCTTTAGCTGTATCATGTCGTGGTCCGAAACGAACATGGCCGAAAGAGCAATGCCTAGTGGGTAAATGACATCATATAGTATTCATAGCTCAATAAACAATCCTATTATTTCCGGAACATTTCACAACGAAACGCCTAGCCAAACGAAAGCAAGATATTTAGATATCGACTGCTTTTCACGTTACCGACTTGAAAGACATTTAGGCTGGTTTGACCGCAGATAGCAGAGAGTAGATCTCTCACACCCCTCACCGACCCCAATCAAGGTATTAAAAAAATCCGCAACTGGGGTGAGTAAATGAGAGATGACGGGGCCTTGAAAGATATGTTATTCAGATAGGATTGCGTATCTTTCAAAATGAAAAAGAACTTATATCATTGAAAGAATTGATTACTGAACTATGGCAATCTGTGAATAACACCAATAATCAGTTCATGATAAGCACTTAACATACTAGCATAATACACAAGCCTTTTGTGAACTTCGAGTATACAGACATTGACAGCTAATTGAAAAATAATCCAGGTTCAACTACTAGCAAAATTATAGCAAATTAACTGTTGAGAGTACTTCTCTTAGGTCATAAAAACGTGGTCATTGCAAAGAGAGTATATACATAATTGAAACATTGACCGCCTAAAAATAGACGTGAATCAAATAAGTATTTTATTTGATGTTGTCATTTGGGGTGCCGGGGTGGGTTCATCATGTAGTGAGTCTACTGAAATGATTACTGAACTACGGAAAGCTTTAAATAGGCACCATTAATCAGTTCATGGTAAATACGTAACATATTAGCATAGTACAACAAGCCACGTTTGAGCTTCGAGTATACAGACATTGACAGCTAATTGAAAATTACTTTAGATACAAGTGGTGCAGGTTCAATTACTAGCAAATTGTAGCAAAATAACTATTGACAGTACTGCTTAGGTCATAAAAACGTGGTAATTTAAAAGGGAGTATTTACATAGTTGACCCATTAACCGCCAAAGATGGAGGAATCTAACCTCTAACATGTTATGGGCAATAAAGTATTCTAATGGCAAAAAATAATGTACGGGGCTCTACGTCAGTCAGATGTTTTAAAATAGTTCGGTACCGCTGAGTTCATGGAATGTATGACGCATGAGTAAGACCATTTCAAGCTCGCTTTTTTGTGGACTTAACGGTGTGGACAATGAATCAATGACCGAAGCCGCACGAGCCTAGATGTACACAATGCTGTCTATATCTTATCCCTTGAATAAAACTCAATCATATAAATATTTTAGGTGATGTCGTCATTTGGGGTGCTGGGTGTGGGCATCATGTAGTGAGTCTAATGAGTCATATTATCATTAAGGCTGGAATGACGTCTATAAAATATGGCAGTGGATGAGTTCTAAAAATATAGCTTGACACGTGACAAAAAAATGACGTTGTACTGCACAGCGCTCTCCATCTGTTGATACTGGTGTGCTCATGAATTTATATCACCTATTTCTTGTAAACTTGTTTGAAAATGGTAACATAATAGAAGAAAAAAGAGCAATATAATATTATTCTTCAGAATATTTAGTAGTGAAGCACTAGGGCACCTACTCTACAATTTAGCAATTATCGATTTGCGAGAATTGCAATGTAACTTGCGTTCTACTAATTTATGTAAGTGGTAGTATTCGTGTAGATGCAGTCAGTCTTGGGAACAGATGATTTAAAGACTCCAAAAATAAATTTGACATATCAACCGTATCCATTTTACTCACGGGAATTTTAAAAGTAAATTAACATTATCCGATATAGGTTAACCCCAGACTTATTCGTATTTGAACAGTAGTTTCCAGGAAGTATATCAATGTGTCAAAAATGGAATTAATATTTTGGACAGGTTTTGTGACGGTTTCCCATACCGATATTAAAATATGTTGATATCTTAAAAGAAAGGTCTACACGCCTTAGAACAATACGTGTTATACCGCCACATTTGCCTTTGGTCTACGAACTCTAGAAACAGACTTGTTGACTTTTTAATTCTCACCTACAAGGTCACCCTGGCTAGCACAATCGACGATACTAAACGTTGCGCACAAATACCACCTTTCACGCAACTGCCATCTTAATGACAGCCTTTGTTCTCGCTCGTCGATGTTTTATCTCCTTCTGTCGCTTGACCAGAGTTCAAGCCCGAGTGACACAAAGTACCCAATTTCTTTTTAAGCCTGTTCATGAAATACAGAAACTTGAAATATATATTAAATATGAATTATGCCTACTATTATCAAGCATTCTTCTATAGAATCTAAGGATATCACTTTCCGTTCTGTCTTTTGTATATTTATAATTCTCTCTATAATTATTTCTATAAACCTTGCTTTCTTTCATAGGAATCCTGAATGAATGCGTAGACAGATGAGGATACAGAAACTTAAAATATATATTAAATATTAATTCTGCCTACTATTATCAAGCATTCTTCTATAGAATCCAGGGATAACACTTTCCTTTCTGTCTGGTGTATATTTATAGTTCTCCCTAAAATTATTCCTATATACCTTGATTTCTTTCATACGAATCCGGAATGAATGTGTAGATAGATCAGAATTAATTATTAGGTTGTCATGTGAGTGTATCTGCTACACATGAGTGCATATAACACTGACTGATTGGCATTGTTTTTGGTGATGTGTTCATCGTCTTGAAGGGATATGAGCTCGTGTGTGCAGACAAGGTGATGGGTCCTGCGGACCCGTGGATCGAATCTCCGTTGAGTACGAATTAAAAATTTTCTAACCCTATATGATATGATAAATATATATATATATATATATATATATATATATATATATATATATATATATATATATATATATATTCAGTCATGCGAATTATTAACGATACTCTCTCTCTCTACAGATGCAAACATTTGAATATTTACTCAAGATTAAATATGTCTGTGATGTAGGGAGAAAATACTAAATGTATTTTGCCCGGATAGGCTGTCAGGTTATGGCCTAGGGCGAATCAATTGACTGAATGCATTAGCACTACAAATAAATTGCTAGTGGTCTTTGTTTTCATTTTGAACTTTAACATTCAACAGCCTAATGTGTAAAAACAGCAATACATGGTTAATATACGTGCATGTATTATTTCTGTTTTGAATACATTCATACATAGAAGACGAATACATTTCAGGTCTTATACAGAACGATAGAGCTTTCTGTTCTTGGAGTAGGGCTCCAGGTTCTCTTGGAGTAGGGCTCATGGTTCTCCCTTTCACCATTGTCGCAAATGAAATGTTGTTCATCACGCGAAGCAATCACACAAGACAACCATTGTCAGTGCATTGTATCTGAAGGGTTTCATGAGAAAAATGGAGGGATTACTAACCAGCTGGACTCAAACGTGTCTCGGCTGATCAAATGCATTAGCGTGACTGGAAGTTCGAGTCCGGTCAGTTACCACAGGTTATTTAATTGTCTAGATACATCCTAATATCAAACTCGGGCACAGATTTTGTAGATAAACACTAGACCAAATCCATCGTTGGTGACCCATTTTCGAATTAAAATAAATAAACCTAACTTTATATTTGTATTCAGTCCAGTGAGTTACAAGTGGAATAAGCTTATGATTCTTACTCAGTCCTACATGTCTCTTGTTCAGTCTGATGTTCGTTCTACCACGACATATTTTTGGTAAATAATATTGTTTTAAACCAACCTACAAGAAGACAATAAGATGAGTCATGCCTTTTCTTATGCCGATAAATCAGCCACTCACCCGTGATAATGTTGATTTTCGGGATGGGGGCTGATATCACCTATTCATTGAAAGCTGCAATTATTACATTTTATACACTTATCGGTATTTCTTGTGGCCGTAGATCTACCATCGGCTAAAGGGTTACTCTTGTGTAATAGTTGTTGAGTTGACTGATTCAAAAACAATCATTTGTTTGCTCCAAAATATGATTTAAAAATAAACGTTCATTTGTTGATTTTAATGAGCTTTAAAATCCTTATTAAAACAATAACGGGGAATGAAAAACTTTACTGTTTTCTAATACATAAAAATATATAACGTGTGATAAACAAATTGCATAGGGTGATTTTTATGGACACAAACGATAACTACCTCCAGTCAGTAGCTAGACTGTGTTTGATTCATTACACTTTTATTAACAACATTGTTCTTCACATAAGTGGCACTTAAACAAGCTGAAAGTGACTGTAGCCACAGGGGCTGGTTACAAAGAAAATCAAGGGATGGGTGGTTCTAACCTGTAACAATATAACACAAGGGAAATCACCGGTCCGCACCCCTCGGAAGTTCCAACACTGCTAGTTTATCCTACTTACATCTGCTAATTACCGATTTATGATAGTCATAATCAAGAATAGTTCAATTTTCAAAACAGCTCGACACACATCGTTCAGTTTGTAACATAATGGAGCAAATGCAATAATTGTTCGCCGATTTAGACGTTGGGACAACAGCCATCTAGAAGTGCTATTTTGCATTCGGATAGTCTTGGATTTCTCCTTTGACGGAAAGGTAAGATCCGAACAAACTCGAGAGCGCATAAAATATTGAGCAACAATTTAACATTTAGATAATTAGCAGTATCTACGCTACTAATCTAATTTTTATCATGGCACAATACAATTGTCCAGTTCTTTCTTTGCTATCGTCTGCTTCTATTTAGCGCTGAACTGCGCACTCCAGTTTGTTCGGAATATTTAATAGGCTTGAGATTCCGCCATCCATGTTATTCTTCACCTGTCGTTACTCTTTCCCGCCAGGTTTACACATTTGCACCGTTGACACTCGTGTTTAATGCACCAAAAAGAGTTCTGAAATCGAATAACATGTGACGATTGAGTGAATCTGAAACACACACACACACACACACACACACACACACATATATATATATATATATATATATATATATATATATATATATATATATAGGTATTTGGTTATAGCGTACCGTTTTAAGGAATTCTTACATTTGTGTGATTACTTGTCCGATTATTAGAATTACGCACAATATAAGTATTCGTTTGCCCGAAATAACTAGCAAATTACTAGGAGCAAACGTTACGGAGTAAATTGCTTGTGAGTTTTCATGATGCCATGGTTCAATATTAGTGAATTCAGGTCGAAGCTCTAGTGGTGTACTTTGGTTGTGTCAGTACATTGGCAGTATTTACGGTAGGAAACCGGTATATTACACAATGGAATTAAAAAAAAGGGACTAGACACATACCGTTTATGTCGCCATGGTGGCAAATGTGATGCAGTTGTACTGGCGAAATGCGCCTGGAAACCATGGTTTTACTCGCCTAAGGTGATATAGTTTAAATAGTTTTCTGTGTTAAGGGATACTTGTATAGTTTCCACGGCGTGAACTACTTGCGGTAAGGAAACCAAACGAAGAGAAACCATACAAATGTGCGGTTGATAAATATTTGGCAGGTTGTGAGATCTGTGGTCTTGCATTGATTAGAGTAAAATGTATGTCTAGAACAGACACCTCGGTTTTCTAATTTACAACTGAAGTTGTATGGAAGTCTTTGAACATTTTTGATAAACTTATGACTTCTAGCGGGAATCGCGCCAGGGTTTGACACTGGTCGGTCAAGTAACGACCCCTGGCTTGTAACAAGACATGTTCTGGTACCAGCGGTGGAGTTTTTGAATAGTTCTGTGATAGTGTTGCAAGTGATCTGGTTTTAGTATGTTTATTACGGACTATTCATTCGCAATTTGGAAAGAATAACGTGTGCTATAAAATTTAAAAAATAAATAAATAAATATTTTTGATAGAACTACCTTAAAATTTTCATTTCGGTTTCGCGACATTTAGTCTGCGAAAGTAAATATATTTATTTGTTCTAAGAAATATGTTTGATTTGAGAGCATTATGTTCAGTCAAGACTGAATATTTTATCTCGGATGTAAAATACACCGAGAAGGACAAGAAGGTGAAATTGATGAACGGACGCACAGGTGCAAAAAGATCGGTGTGAGAATCATCGTATTACATTGTGGACATGTGGGAAATAAAATTGGGCAAAGCGACACTGATAACCAAGCTAGAATGATCTAACAATGTCAGAATTATTGTCCAAGAAGTGATGGGCATGCAAGATTCTCGCGATACTTTCATTTTATAAAAATCTCGTAATTTCGGTTTTGACAAACCTGCTCCGTTCTCAGCGAGCTGAAAACTTCATACATTGGGCTGCCTACGTGTCAGTCGCGACCGTTGATAAACAAAACTTATTTGACTATACCCCACCCCTCTATATCGTGTTGATCCATAAGCTTTATACTAACTTTATTGGAACCCTATAGAAGATTTGGAAACAATAATAACAACAATAACAATAAATTATTGATATAGCAATATATATATATATATATATATATATATATATATATATATATATATATATATATATATAACTCTTCATGAATATTGACGCTGTACGTTGGGATTTTTCATCACGTTCATATTAAATAAGATTTATGTGAATTTTTCATCACGTTCATATTAAATAAGATTTATGTGAATTGTTTTCAGGTATTTTTATAACTTTGCTTGCGGGAAAACTTTAAAAATGTTTTGTTTTTTTAGTTTTTAAATTTAGTTAAAATTATACATGTGTTTGTTATTTTCTTCACAATGCTTTCATGGACCATAATTTCTGCACTTTTGTTAAACATCAATCCTACTCAATCTGTTTGTGAAAATTTAACGAAACGAAAATTTAACATTCAGAGGTAATACAGATCAGAAATTGTGCATGTACACTCCTCATATTTCATTCACAGTAGCACTTGCATATATTTGTATGGGCCAACCCTCACAGGTCACTTACAGGTCACCTTCTAGGATGTGGACAAAATCTGATATGTAAACACTATTCTGAGTATTACAATGGTCAACTCGGTCACTGAGAGGTTTTTGCGCATGTTTGTGACGCTAACCAAGCCAGTCTAGATCCCTTCATGGATCCTAAGTTCTTAAAAAAAATTAAACATCAATCCTATTGAATCTGTTGTGAAAATTTAACGAAAATGTAACATTTAAAGGTTATAAAGATTAGAAATTGTACATGATTATACTTGTACACTCCTCATATTTCATTCACAATAGAACTTGTACACGTTTGAATGGCCAAACCCTCGCAGGTCACTTACAGGGCAAGTTCTAGGATGTGGACAAAATCTGATGTAAACACTACGCTGAGTATTACAAGGGTCAGCTCGATCATTGGAGGGTTTTTGCGCAGGTGTCTGACACCACCCCCCAGGCTAGACGCGTTCAATTCATTTATTTCATTTCTCTGTTTATGAAAGGGCAAGCATTGCGACAAGGTTTGTCTAGTAACGTAAAATAAAATTCGTTCTATGATGTTTGAACTGGATTTTCTGATTTGAATTTACGGACTTTAATCAACAGTCCTGGAAGGGAAGTTACCGATTCGACAAAATAACCGCATTTAAAGACGGAGAATATTGTAGAGTTCTAGTTTCTTTAACACTGCCTGAATTTAAAAAGGTTAGAAAGTACGCTTTAAGCGTGGCATGTTATTTAACACTTGCCAATTAAATTATTACATTACAAGGATCACTTCAGGCGTGACACCACGCTCATCTTGACTTTACTAGTCATCTTAACGTTTGACTTAGCTCTCTTCTCAAGAGGAAAGTGAAATAACATAATGACAGCCCTTCTCTGGGCTTGTGCCGTATCTATTCTCGTTGGTGAGTAACATTTTACTTTATTTTCTAAAATTGATATAACTATAAAGTTATGTGTATACTTGGAAATACAACTGTTTAACTTCAACTGGACGAATGGTTGCCTGGTTTTAACGGCAGTAAGTTAGTGTAAACATAATTGGTTATTGCTAAATGATGCATCTGGTGTCGTGCAACAAGTTACGGCGACATTAGATAAGACCATGCTCATACAAATATAGTGGTACAAACTCCTTTTAAAAATTGAAGCGGTTGGAAAAAAGCCAAACAAAAACCGCAACAAATAAGATATGATGTTTAAAATATAAAAGTATGGTTGAAGGGAAAAAAAGATCAGTTAAATCAAATGCAAGTAAACGAATAGTTTCTGTATCGACCTTTTGCAGGAACTCGATTCTCGGTTTTTCCACTCCAATCTGTAACGCATGCGCAATGAACGTAGGACAAGAATTACAATTTGTTCAAATCTACGTTTATTTTGACGACTTTTCAAGACTATATACTCGCGAAAACATGAGTACTTACAAATCTCTTTGTTGCATATAATTAATTTCATAGTGGATGGATGCATACCGGTGAACACAGCATTATCAATGCCAGCGTAATCAGATCCCATTGGGTTGTTTTCACGATTGAGTACGCAAATACCCACAATGCAACGCGCGCGCACCTTGCGCCACCATCTTGAGTCTCTAACAAACCTTAGTCAACATTAGTCATCATGTATATTCAAGATAATAATCTGATTTAACTGTCGATACATAGATTATACTTAAAATTAAGTGCCATATAGCACGAAAATAAAAATAAAGCTGGAAGTTCCCTTGCTTATATCGAAAGACAGAATAGCGAAGTTTAACCGTAATCGTGTATATTGCGTTAAAATAAAAATGCAGTTATTTTTATTTTTTATTTTTTTACAAACAGACAATATTGACACTTTTTAAGTGTTTCGTATCATATCTCTAAGCTTGTCATCTTGAAAGAGTATTTCTGGACAATGATTTTTGGGATACAATATCAGTTACGTCTTAAAATTTCATAGCATGTGTTTTATGCCAGAACTTTTACGTACAAATACTTTTCGCGTCAACAGGTGTTTGTGCCAAAGACAGCTGACAAACCAATTTAATTAGTATGGTCAGATATTGTATTTGTGGTGGAGATGATGGGCGTAGGATGATAATGAATGACAGCGATAACCATTCAAAGAAGTTTCATCTTCAGTGTTTTCAAACGAAACACGTGCCTAACGGAACATGACTTTGTGTTGAATGTCAATACGAAGTTTTCCTGAAATGCTTTTAGAAATATGAAATTATATATTAACAGTTAGCTTTAGAACTTGTACGATAACCAAATGATTGAATTCAGCCAACGAAAATTGAAAATCATTACATGTTTCTATTTGTTTGTGTATCCATTTGTGTATGCGTTTGTTTATTGATCGATCTATTTGTTTATAAAAGAATAACAAAGATAGTTGAAATTTAAATGTTTTACTTGAAGAAAGCAAGTAGAAAAGTCACGCATTCGGTCTCGTGCGGTTGACAGGCACAACGGAATAAGATATATTATTATATTCTTACGCTCAGAATGAGACGTGCCTTCGTAATTATACGGAAAGAACATTGCTATTATGTGCCGGTTTGCGGGGCTAGGGACTCAAAATGGCGGATATAGAAGTACACACGTTTTGTGACGTCACGTGAAAACAACGGATCCCAATCCGAGAAGCCACACGAGTTACACATAGCTGATAGTACTGTAGCAGCTGGCCATTGCAAATGTAACGCAGGATGAGTTAACTCATCATTATTGTCTATCATTTAAGGAGAGAGAGACAGAGACAGAAAATAAATTTCTTAGCCCATCCAATGTATCATAAGCAGATTCGGGATACACATTCATTCCCGTTGAATTTATTAACTAAATGGAAAGTCTTTGAGGAATCTGCTTAATATGTGATGTGCCTCCGTTGGTGTTCATTGTCTGCTGTTAATTAGATAAGTTAACTTTTTTGTTTCGTATTATTCATTATCATTCAGTCATAAGTGGGGGTGGGTGGGCGGAATTAAGCTGAGAGTCACGATTTAGTAACATAAAGCAATATATACTCATTTATTGTTAAAAATAATTGATGAAAACGTACATTTGAACTTTTATACTTGGTGGCTGGCGTATTACTGTATACTACTTTCTGCGGCGATCTATAATGACAAATGTTCTATTCCTTTTGTTTGGGGGGGGGAACTCTCTCTCTCTCTCTCTCTCTGGTTGATCTTTTCAGATCATTTGGGAAGGCCCTCCTGCCCTACTTGTGGTTGTGTTGTGCTGTATTTTTTTAATTTATTGTACGTTTTACCATCTTCTGTACATGTATAATTGCATATATATTTAGTTTATCTGGTCAAAGATCAATTGTGTTTACTTTATAATCCGTCGTTCACCCAGCCAACAACATTGGTTTGTGAACGCTCTGTATATTTCAGTTCTGCTCAGGTTTCCTTCAGGCATGGTACGAATGCTTATGATCCTAAAAGAGTTCCTTCATGTGCATTATCCATTCATACTAAGGACGAGATACAATATTTGATTGCTTGAGTCTGCGAACACTCTTCAGGTAAAAATTTCTGATCAGGCTATTGTCAGTTTGGTATGACAACTCACATCTGATTGGGTGGTCCTGTGATCTATCAAGCGATAATATTTATACTACTTGTTAGTTTATATCACGGAGAGTTAAAAAAAACGTTTGATTATGAGACACAGCTGGATCAGATTTGGTATTTAAGTTCGAGCATAAGTAACACTGATACATATTAATGATGTGGCGTTGGATTTGATTCATTTCCCCAGTGCACATTATATAGAGAATATTTTGAACAGATGTAGCTTGCATCATGAACATCTCCAATGAATTTAATTACGATCAAGATCCTGGTTGATCAGATCACGGTAATTCCGTAACCTCCTTGTCAGGAACCACACACCTTAACGACAGAACCTCCGCAGCTCTCTTCTGCGCGTATCTCAATCGCTATCCGGTTATGACTTAAATGAGTGAGGTACCACGTATCATAATGGTGGGGAGGGTGGGGAGAGGGACAATTCCGATTGTATTAAAGACATGACGCCTTTTATGCCGAAAAAGGGGTCATATTTATCTTTTTGTTGCCCTCCAAAGTTTAGATACATGAGTGACTTTGCATTCACAATCTGACATGTCAAATATCAAGTTGAATGATATTTAAACCACTTGTGACTCTTGTTAAATACGGTACTATGGTCATGTTCCCTTTCTGCATTTCTCGTGTGAACGAACTTCAGTAGTTCATCTTGACTGTTACATGAACAACCTTTCCAAAGTCAGACAAAACCTTTTATAAAACCCGAGTATATGCATCGAACATGTGGAGATTTTATAGGTTTGACTAGACATGGGAGGGGGATACTCTCAAAAGTCGGTTTGTGGTAACTTTTATTTAAAAAAATAGCAAATACAATTAAGGGAAATACGTGTGCAAAATATTTATCGACTCTAATATTTTTCAAACATATTTAATTATAATGAAATGTTCTAATGAATTCAAGTTCGAGTCCCGACGAAAACTCAAAGATGGAAAGCGATGACGTATACTGTATCCTTTGTGGTATTGTAAAGTCTACAGTTATGTGTTATTCACAAACAATAATCTGGTGTTTGAATACATTAAATGTCTTTGAGAATTCTGCACTCATACATTTCCTGTAAAAGGAATTAATCCTTTTGAATCCAAATAAGTCGAATAAACATTAAACTAACTCCAAACGGACACAATAGACACTTTCCAGTGTAAATTGAACATAAATAATGATTATACAGTAACTTGAATGGCAAAACAAATTTCCGCATGAGGGACAACTTTCCAGAACCTTCGATAAGTATTTGCGTATAAAAGCACGTAGTCCTAGACACAAATCAATCATTTTACTCTACGAATACGATAAAAATAATATTTGTGCTTTTCTCACTGATTGCTGAATTAACGTCGGGAACTAGGTCAGCTGTAGGGATTTACAACTGAAGAATCAAGGTCAAACTATTTTCTGGAAAATATCAAATGCCTTGTAAGCAAAATTATATCATTTTGAGATATAATGAAATTAAAAATAAAATGATTTTAAAACTTACAAACAATTAAATTAAATCAAATATAAATTAAATCAAATATACGTAACAGCTGCTTTGTAATAATTTGCAAATTTACGCCCGACCGCTAAGCAATCCAATCGAATTGTCGCTAAATGTGTTGCTTGACCTTGGTGAGTACTACTAACAATCGGCAAAAAATAGCACAAACGCACTTTTTATATACAGTCACAAACATTTCTTGGCATTTTGACATTTGAAAACAGAAGGTACATCTAGGTAGAACGTATACGTATATTTTTGTATGATCCAATGACTATTTTCTTTGTCTTATTCAAATGTAGCACAGGCTCCTAGACACATGCCTACATTTTTCCCATTTACTTTAGCGTCCACAAAACGTAGCTTGTAGTTAGAATGTCATAGTTTTCTCCCTAAAAATGTATACACTGGGATATGTAAAATGTACGAATAAAGCAGGCGAGACAAAGCAGGGAAAAATCCGATTGGTTCATTCTTAACACAAACCTTTGAACTATCAATTATAAGAGGGTAAGAAACGACACTCTTTAATCTGGAGAGATTTAGTGGATTTTAAACACGGCAAGAGCTCTGTTTCTTGCAATTTCACATGCATAGTCGCGTTAATAAAGTTAGAACACCATTTTTACTTGTAAGATTTTGAATGGCAGAGCTTATCTAAAGGAAAAGTGGTATTATGGAGAGAAACGGAGAGGTGACTCAAGCGAAGCGTAAAGGAAGTTACATCAAATTCATGTAGAGTTATAACGTTAAGAGATTTTTGCTCCATGATTAAGCAATTAGGTAATCGGTCAAAATTTTAAACTGTACAAATAATTAAGCATATCACCACTGAACACCGTATAATGCTAATTTGAACATAAATGACCTGGTTACCCACCAAACTGGGTGCAGCTATTGCACAGCACATCACTAAAACAATAAAAATAACAGACGATACCACTGACAAATATTTTTTTTTTGTGGGGGGGGGGTCATTTTGAGTCAGTTAAAATCATGTCAGAAATTCACAGGGCTTAAAAGGGATGATAATTTTGTACCAGTTTAAAAGATTCATCAGTGCTCATAAATGCCCAATACTAGCCCCAAATAGGCAATGACGGTTGTCATACGGCTCCAGTAGTACTTTTGGTTGTAGTGTGCTATGCATATTTAATCTGTACTTTTCTTAGCTATTTCTTTTATTTCTTTTTTGTATGTTTTTGATAATGTCACATTCTATGTTGGACTTGACATTGTCCAAAATCAAGCTCATTTTCTAGCTGACCTGAATCATTGATCTTGGTTTCGTAAGCAATATGCTTATCACAACATGAGTATAGAACTTTGAAAACTTCAATGAAATGGCGGTTCTGCATGCTGTTTACTACAGTATATATTATATAATTTTAGTAATAGACTTCTAACGATAACTACGATTTTATCTTGTAAACATCTGTAACCTTCACGGATGAAAAGTAACAGTTGCCTTTTGTTGGGCTTTTGTTGGTTTAAAAAAGAAAGAAAATGTTAATTGTGACCTGACGTCAGGTAAATGACAACGTAATCTTCTGTTTCATTCGTGCTGTAATATCTTAACAGAATCAGTTGCCTTATTGTTTTGTCCAGTAATAATTCGTTTGGCTGGACTTTATTTATTTATTTAAATTATTTATTTCAAGTGATTCTTCTCTGGAAATACGAAGTTCTCAGAAATAAACTTCTTGGTAATAGAAACTTGAATTTATATTGAAATTTCAAATAAGGATATATTTTCCCTTTTTTATTGTGATCCATCAAAAGACCGTTGGAACATCACCACTACACGGGCCACAACAGGGACATCAAAAGTTCCAGTGCTGGATTTAATTTGGGTTTCCACTATAGTTTATTCAGAAGTTTAATTATTTGGACTTGTGTCTGGAATTCTAGAAATTAATTCGAAATACTACTGTAAGTTCCTTTTTTAACGCCTTCACTTTGGATGTTGCGGAAATAAATCCTTTGTTGAATTTCCCAAAGCTTGTTGCTTCTCACTCTTATATATTACTTGTTCTAATAATGATTTGACTTCTACTAAGCAGTCTGCCATAAAAGCTGCAATGTTTCCGAATACAAATGCCATCCTAAGTATCTACGTCGTTATTGATATCACGTTTGAGTGTGGGAGGAGCAGTAACGTTTTCCATGTGAGGTCAGGTAAGTGTGAGAGGAGTAAAAGCGTTTTTATGTGACGTCAATTGAGTGTGAGAGGATTAGTAACGTATTTTATGTGACGTCATGTAAGTGTGAGAGGAGTAGTACCGTTTTCACGTGACGTCAGTTGAGTGTGAGATGAGTAGAAGCGTTTTCATGTGACATCGTGTGAGTGAGATGAGTGGCTGCTTTTCTCATGTCACGTTAGGTGAGTGTAAGATGATTAGTACGGTTTCTCCAGTGACGTCAAGTGAGTGTGAGAGGAGGAGAAGCGTTTCCTGTTGTGACGTCAGGTGAGTGTGAGAGGATTAGTAGCCTTTTCCAGTGACGTCAGGTGGGTGTGAGAGGATTAGTAGCGTTTTTCCAGTGACGTCAGGTGAGTATGAGAGGATCAGTGGCGTTTTTTCAGTGACATCAGGTGAGTGTGAGAGGAGGAGAAGCGATTAGTTAATACTTATATAAGAACTATAATATCCACACAGGGAACGACGTACTAATGTTGATACACACGCGCAGGAATAAGTACGCCACAGAAGATTAGTATTAACTTACGTTATGTACGAGTGAAGTTTAAATTTGTACATACCCAACAAACTGTATAGATATATTCAAATTAATATATTGTATTGCTTGGAACAATATTTACCTCACAAATAGTTGGAAAATATATCCTAAGAACTGAGAGTTGACATCAAGATATCGAAATGTTCGTTAGCGCTTCGAATACTAAACCTAATTTTTTTTAGTTGTCTTTAAGAGATCTGTTTTTCTAGCTGGGATATGCAGTAATTCTGTGATCTGGGTATTGATGCCCTTGTATCACACTTGTTTGTGAATTTTCTACCAATGTGTTATGTAATTTATAATGGCTCGTTACAAACATATGCACTTTGCTAATTTTTCCAATATTTTCTCCAAAATTACAGCATGAACCACATTGCATGTCACGTGTCCTCTCTTTGATGGGATGTCCTTGGGTGGGGTTTGGGGAAGACTTTTAAAACCAGTTAAATGTATTGTTGTTAAAATTCTATTTGTGTTCATTTTGTAAAATTTATTCTGATGCCTCTAAAGATATAACAAAATGAGGCTGTTGGGTGACCACTCAGACGGGGAGGGTGGTTGGTAATGTAACTGGGGTTGGTAATGTAAAGTGGTGTAATCTATAGGTTTAGCAAATTGTAGAATGGGGTTACGACAGAAGCCTCACTCTTGCTCTAAGTATCTTGTCCATGCTTTGCTCAAATGGGGGTAATATTTAATGTCATACTTACAGCCGTGTTATCAGTTCTGTGGACAGCTTCTGTATTTGCTGAATCTCTGTCAGTGACTAAAGTTTCGGAGACCAGAAGAAAGTCTTGTCTATTTTTTTTTTTTTTAAAGAGAAGCGATGTTGCATGTAAACTTAACTTATGAAGATTAAAACCACACCATAAATCTACTAAATTGATTTATGTACAAGTAGAAAATGCTTTATCACCAGCGATCGGAGTTTAACTCTCACATATTTTCTGTATCGATTTTGGGATCTGAAAATAAATTAAAATCTCCTCTTTTGATTGCAATTTTATTTTCGAAATTCGTAAGGTCTTCCTTTGGTATTTTTTGAAAAATAAGTTTATCTTTATTACATTTTAGTTTGGATAGAGCACATTCAGTGAAAATGAACACTATATTCAAATGATTGTGTGTATTGAATGTGCTAGAAGTTAAACGAACAATATTTCCTTAAAAGCTTGTATGTATTGCCTTAGCTAGAAAGAAAACAAATTGCGGATCTTGAACCTCGCACTAAGTACAAGAAAATAAATGCCAAATTTTATACCAAACCTATTATTTCGTTCATGCACGATCGATATTTTAAAAAAACCCATCTCATAATAGATCGAATTCTAGCACGCATCGTGTTAACACATCATACATTATTGCATATAACAAACGGACAAACATACATCGATCCATTACAGGCATCACGTGAAGTGTCCCGAATAGGTGAGGAAACAAGCATAAGGTGTAATTCCTGAGGAGGGTACTACATGTCTGATCTGAAATGCAATTTAGGCTTGAAGACCGAACGAATGTAAACGTGGCAAAAGGAATCTAAACAAATACGTCCCTCACTCCCTATGAAAATGAATACGGAATTCCATGTCACAAATACTTTATATTTTATGCTCAAAAATATGCTTTATTTGTTGATTATTGTTATTGTAATTTGTTCTGTCATTTCCCTATACGAGTCCGATAGTTTAAAAGTTATGTAGTGCACTTGGACGCTAATGTTGGATATTTTGTTAGTGATACATACATACAGTCGCACGCACGCACACAAACACACATCATATTCATATACATAGAGAGATTCACTGCTGCATTTAATATTGGACTTTATTAATGTACATCTTCTGAGCCAGAATTATATATGCTATTATCAGGTATGTAAGTATTTGTTGCGGACCTTCTGTTCAGAATCAGAAAAATGTAATATCAGTTCCAAGAGATATGCAATACTGACTTCTCCACTTAAGAATAGTACATTTGTAACTCTTTGGTATTAATTTTTAAAAACAACCATGAATCTACTAGAAATCAAGAAAAATCAGAAGACTAACAAGTCACAAATATTTTAATAGTTGTTATGCTATCATATGAGACCCTATATATATCTTAATAAGTGTTCTGACAACTGTAGTGTTTCTTTTTCCTTTATTTTTATAGGAGCGGTTGATGCACAGGCTCAAACGTGTACTCCGGACTATCAAAAGACTGTTAACCAGTGTGTATATGTGTTATCTACTGTTATTAGCACCAACTATACGGGAGTCGTCATGGATTTAACGTCGACTTTGCTGTTCATCAGAACAATATGTAAAAGGTAATACAGTCAGAACAGCTAATTCAACAGACAAGGTACATAGAATAACTTATCGAATAAGACTCTAGAACTCTTCACCCACTACCTATATATTTACAATCGGTGATCCCCGTTCCATTATCTATATCTTAGATATCGGTGTTGTCTGCTTTAAAATGTCACGTGAATTGATGGAAAACCTACTTAACACGTGAAGTCCGAATTAGATTAGATTGGTTAGCTGGCCATTGGAAAATTTATCTTGCACCAATTTATTGAAAGCTATGACGTTTAATTGTTTGCAAACGCATACTACTTAGTCTTAGACAATGTGTGATATGGTATTGGACTGTTTCAAAATCGAATTGCATGTCATTTTCATTTATGTGTATTGCCTACTTGTCTGATGTATTGATTAGTTTCAAGGTCAGTTTCGGTTTTACCGTCTGGTATGGTTGTATTCGCCCACGGGAAAGCAAATGTCAGGGATTACATAAGATAGATCAGGGTTATTTTTGTACATACTGATCAACAAAAACAAGTAAATCGGGGAAAAGCATATCTTTCATTAAATTTTGCACTTGTTGATTTTTGCCAATGCTAACATCGCTACTTAGACAAATACTGAATTGACGTTCATGACGATTGTATCTAACATATTGAAAACAACCGATACCATAGCTTAAGAAAGCAGGCTTCAAACAGGATTTATGCAGGAAAGCTTGTTTTATACAGGAAAATGTGCTTTGTTGCAGGATAGGATGTTTGATACCCAGTCTGTAGATTTGTTGTTGTTGTCTCGTGGCACAGTGACATTCAAATATATCGCAATGAAAGACGACCGGACAAAAAGATGATCCACCATTATGGAACAGTCAAGTTCGAATATACTTCAGTAAAATTAATCCTCAGCAAAATCTGATTAAAAGCAGATCTCCAAAGTCCTACACTGAAATATGAGAGACACCGATAACAAATTAAAACAAATTATTTTTGGTCAATGTTCGAAGACCCAGTCCTCTTAATTTTAGTAGCTTATCAGATTAACTATTGCAAGTTCGAGTAATTGAGAGCAACAAAATATGACGCGTCACTTTCAGAATTTGAAAGTTGCGATTTGATTGGTGAGCCACAAGATCAGCAGAACATGACATCTTATTGGTGTCGTACAGAGCTCCAGGTGGAACTGTGGAGATCTGATTTGAATCATATTGCCTTCACCTATAATAAGAGTCCCTATCTGAATTAAAGTTAGTCTCGAGACAGGTTGGTTCGCATATATCTCTAGTAAAACACAGCCTCATGGTCCAATTTCGCCTGAAATATTTCAGGAAATGACAACCTCGCAAATGATAAGAGACACTGTTATGGGTCTCTCTCCTTAAAATATATCCCAGTAAAGGAAATCTCAAATAACTCAAAAATCATACGAGCTACTAATATGACACAGTCTTGTTCAAATGTACCATAGTAAAAGATGGTCTCAAGACTGCAAACCAGGAAGTAAGGCAAGTACCCATCAATCTGCATAGAATTGGGACAAAGCACAATCTTGCCCATAAATTTAACTACGCTTTCTCCAACATGGCTACTAACCAGTACCAGGGATAGATATTTGGAATAATTGATGGTTCAAATGATATGGCTCTTTTAATTGAAATGGGGGGGGGGTCTTTTTTCGGGTGGGGGGGTGATTTTAACGAACCGAAGTCAGAATTTTGCAGAATCAGAGCATTTTGACCAGACGTCTTAATAGGAGTTACATAATTTTGGATCTCTAAACTGGCTTCAAAGGTATTTAATCATTGTGCAAGCGGGGCTTCTGCCGAAGGGCATATTCGGGCCGGATACCCCGTAGCCCGTCAAGATGGTGTGAATGAACCTAGACCCAGGCGGAAAGAATATCAAACGGTAGGCTTGTCGACTAATTAGGGATGAGAGAAGCCAAATCTTCCGCTAATACTTTGGGCTGGAAAATGCTTCATTCTTAGTCGTAAACGCCCACAGACCGTCAGTGAGCTGCTAATTCTCGGGGGAGAGAGACGTATTGTCTAGTAAAGCAGGACGCTTATGTTCAGGAGGGAATCTGAGCTAAAAGCTACTCCGAGACTTAACTCGTAAAAAGAAGGGAATTGAACTGGGTAAACAAGCTTCTCAAAGGAAGCTCCCAGGGTGCCGTGAGAGTCGGTGCTGAGATATTCCAGGGTGTACGAAATGACGACACCGAGAGAATAAGAAGGAAGCCGTGAAGACTTCCAGTGTGTACACAAGAGGCACAGTGTATAGAAGGAGGAAGAGGAAGGAAGGAGGAAAGAAGATTAATTAGATGATTACTTGGGAAAACTCACTGAACAGAGACTCTCTTACAATAGGACAGTAATTTCTATATGACAAAGTAAAAAGTAAAGGGTATTTGGTCAACCCGGCCATTAATGTATTATGATATACTGAGCTGAAGATTGTATATCCATGAAATTCTTGCATTCGTATTTTTGATAAAAATTGTTATTTATTCAACCATGAGTTGTTATATGTATTTAGAGAGTCGGAACTGATGACTGGGGGTTCGTGAGTCATTAAATTTTAATGCACACCTTCTGCAGCATTATTTATAATACTGTAGTGGATTAGTATTATTTATCATACAGTAGCGGGGTTGTGACAGTGATCTTTTGCATTACTTTTGGGGATTACTGCAAGTTTTGAAATATAATAAGCGTTCCAGTGTAACTTCATACCTGACAATAAAATTACACCTAAAGCACATATTATGAAACTTAATATAGATGTCGGTTAAGTAAATCAAATGAATACACAATCTGTTACATGTATTGTCTATACACCAATAATGAATACACAATCTGTTACATGTATCGTCTATACACTAATAATGAATATACAGTCTGTTAACATGTATCGTCTATACACTAATATTGAATACACAGTCTGTTACATGTATCGTCTATACACTAATAATGAATACACAGTCTGTTACATGTATCGTCTATACACTAATAATGAATACACAATCTGTTACATGTATCGTCTATACACCAATAATAAATACACAATCTGTTACATGTATCGTCTATACACTAATAATGAATACACAATCTGTTACGTGTATCATCTATACACTAATAATGTGAACGAACTATGCCTTTATTTAGTTAGAGCTAATACATTACGTTGACAGCTTAAGGAATCTCTACTCTGATCTTTGTATGAAACTATATAGTGTTTTACCAAGTTTTAAATGGGGAAATGGACAACCGTAATATAGTAAGGCAATCAGCACAACCGATTGGTTTCCGCATGCAGGCTAGATTAACCCTGAACTTTACTTTATTCTTGCTAACTGCATCTCCACATTCTCTGATGAAATGTTGGTATTAAATACACGAGACAAATCTATCGGTTTCGCAAAAGCAGTCAGCACAGGTCCGGACCCGGCAGTAAGTCACAAAGAGCATGTAGAAATCAAACCTTTTATCTATACTTTACACTGTGCATGTCGTTGTGTGATAAACCTAGTGCACGTGAAGCCTTTGGTAAATACGTCTGACACCTTTTTATATGGAAAGTCTGGGTATGCAGGATCAAACTGTATTCAAGGACAAGGCAAAGACAAAACTTGCCTTTTTCCATTCTGACATCTACTAATCCGTTAATGTTAGCCAGAATCAAGTATCAACAGAAATATACTTTAGGTCATTTGCCCGTGACTTCAATAATGATAGATTCTTGCTGAATTATGTGTATTTGCCTTTTTGCTGGAAAGAAAATATCTTTAACTTTCCATTGTGCTGTTTAACATGATAAGAGAGAGAGAGAGATCCCGTGTAATTTTTTGTTTATTTCTTTTATCTTTCTAAATTTTACAAAATTTCTTGAAAAATAACATTTTATTCCAGTTGATATTCCCAAACTTTGCTTCTTTGACATTTTGTTTTTCGTTGTTTGCAGCTTTATTTTATTGTATCACTGAGTAAATGTCAAATATTGATTGTAAATTATTTATCAAGTTCAATTTCAGTTACTACTAAAGGCTAATAAATTTAATGCGAAATAGATATTGGTAACTTTGAGCTTATCTTTATTTTGGTGTTGTCGCATCGCACTATTGAAGTTTATAAAAACGAAACTCCGAACAAACTTTTTATAGAATTAGCAAGTTAACACCACGTAAAGCGAGAATGGGCAAAAAAGGACACGTAAGTGAAGCAAAACAGAGACATTGTTTTATTGATGGAATTTCAGTCCTTTAACAGTCTTGAGTTTGGAACACTCATTGCGTGCGTTGGATGAGGTGCAACATATAAAAAGAAAAACACTAAATATACTACTCACAGCCCCGGTATACTTTAGAGGAACGTACTGTACGTGTAATAATGTAAATAATCATATTTACTTGAAAGATAAATTATTTGTAAATAAGAATACCATGTAAAAAGCACCAAACAAATTATAATAAATCTTTCAGACATAAAACAGACTGGTAACAGGACTTGAACAACTCATACTCAAACTTCTTGAAAATACGAATGGCTGAATTTTATATATATATATATATATATATATATATATATATATATATAGAGAGAGAGAGAGAGAGAGAGAGAGAGAGAGATATCTTACCATTTAATCTTCATTTTTAAATAAATGTAATTATTTATAAGTGCTTGCTTTTCTCAAAGGATAATGATCAAGGTAAGATTTTCTATCTAATAGGTGTCGAGGACATTTTTAAGAAAATGCTGATCATCTTAGACATCATTAGTTAGAAAAGGTTCACATTTTCTGTCATGCTGTTCGTCTCCTACATGTTTAGCTCTCTCGATACTTAATGGGTATGTTGAAATCCTTTATTACTTAAAGCGTGTATGTGGCTTGAATTAGCAATTATTCTAAGATAAGAGGCGGTGTGTATGATATCTTGAATATCGTAATATGTATACTAGCATGCAGTTATCGAAGTAACTGTAGGACTTCAGTCAGAATTAAAAATGATTTTAATCGCCTGTTAAAATTGAATACAATGGAAGTAACGTGGACTGAATTAGGATAATGCCACATGTCTCCAAATCCATATATGATCGTTATTATCTATATCAAATTGGGAATCAACGTTATTTTTAATTCATTCATTTGCACTAGGTAACCATTAAAGTTTATATTTTTCAAATGATACAATTTTCTGTGTTTAGCAATTTGAACCAGACCGTAATGATGTGCATCTATATTATACAAAGTAGATATAATCGCAAATCTCCAAATCTAAATATATCGTCTGTAGAACGTTTCACTTACTGTAACCATTTGTAATAGTTTCTTTGTGCAAGTTCTTTAGCTTTCAAAAATCCGCAAATTTTATAACAATAAAATAAGTTGGAGATTCAAAGGAATCCAATAAATCACAGGTTTCCTTCAACAGACATTGTATTTTATTAGGATTACACATAACTACGTTAATTATTGTCAAACCCTTATTAGCAGTAGTATCTGTAACACGTCGAAATATTCCTCTCTTTGTAAAAACGAATCCTACATAATTAAAATTGCCCACAATGCCTAAAAGCACATCTCCCTACTTAAATCAAACGTTTGTTTTTCAGGTTTTTTTTTTCAAAAGCATAATCTTTGTAAATATTTAAGGAACAAAATATAAAAATAGAAGTTTAAAAAATTCAGAAATGTTGATTACCAGAGCTTTATTCTGTGGAAAGACAGTGTTACTTACTGTTTCCGGCTCATAACGTTTGAAAGATTCCGGGCATAGTAGTTAACTTTGAACGGAACTCTGATTGAGAACTAGTCTACTGCTGAAAAAAAAAGACAACATGGTGAGTATGAGTTGTTCAAGTCCTGTCACCAGCTTCTTTGATTTAGCATTATGTGGTTATTTTGACTGATTACCACATTAATGGCTACAGAGATGCATATGTTCATTCATGTCTCACAACATGTAAAAATAGAATTAAAAACCCAGTTGGAATATAATCTAATTATGTTCAGTAAATAGCTGTTTCTCGGACAGGAAAATATCAGAATCACAAGTACAAGAAATCAGTACAATCTGAGGAAGTATGTAACATTTTCATAAACATAGAGACTGTTAAATTTCCATTAACAAATACAGTATCCATATTTGGGGTAGGTGTTTGTTTTTTTATGTTTGCTTTTTGTTTGTGCTTTTTTATATCTTTTTTATATTTTATTTTTGTTGTTTCATTTTTCTTACAAAGAAGATTATATATGATAAAAACATCTACAGAATGGACCAACAAGAACATAAAACGTTATATTATAAAATAATTGGTAAAGTATATACTAAAGACATCATCAGTACAGAAACTTTATATGGTACTTGGATTGCATCTCGTTTGATAGCTGACAGATATAGAAGCAAACTTGAGTCTTCGAGTTCCTAGATTTCCTGAGATCCAATGACTTTCTCTACCAAACTCGAGACGATACCAACCCGCTGATCAAATGACTGTGCTGATAACCTATATTTAGTAAGTAACGGCTAGTGACGATTTATACGATCGTAATGCAGCAATAGTTAGTTTAATTTCGATACTTTAATATTTGTGATATAAACATTATTTCCGTCGTGGCGATTTTTTTGGTAAAGAATTGCATAGAAACGGATCTGTCGCTTTATATCGTTTTGAACTTTCATCATCGTCGGCGACGTCGGTGCGGCGTTGCGATTATTATTATTATTATTATTATTATTATTATTATTTTTCAGCCAAGAGTACCGCGAAGCTTTCGCTTGTGCTATAAATGGATTGAAAGTGTGTGCAAAAGATATCAAGTACCCAGAAGAGATTATGTTATTGGTGAGAAACAAGGACGAAACCTTCATAGACGGGCTCTGCAGCAGCATGCCAAGTAATTAATACGTTATAGCTACCTGTCTGTGAATGTCCAAATCTGTATTATTTTCAGAATTTTAAATATTAAAAAAATATAAACCAGTTTACTGAAGAAATCAAAGTAATATCCCATACAAATAGATAGCTCACTAACAAAGGCCCTACTCTGCCCAACCCCCAACCGCACACATATATCACAGACGCCTCATTAAATTGACTCCAGACCTTCTTTCAGCAAGAAGATCTCGTGAATTAGATTGTAAAATTTAAATTGAAATGCAATAAGATTGCAATCTTTGTTATAAGTAAAAGGTAAAGAACAGTGTCTTGTGATTTGTTTTTCACGGTAAATGAACATGACAAAATACCATATCGGATAATGTAGGAATGATATAGACATGTGCACGGGTTATTGTATGACTGGGCAATTGATTTCGCAAGCACTATTTGATATTATGATCAGTTTTTCAGAACTTACTTCATTTTGGTATTATTGCATATGTTAATTTCTATATTTCATTATGAAAGTGTTCAACAGTTGCCTTTGCCTTGCTGTAAAATATGAATGGAACAAAAAAAACTGGTTTCGCTTCCTCTTTTGTTACAAAAGAGTGTATTCTCATTATGTGTGCCATACTTTTCCCTAATTAAAAAAATGTCATTTTAAAAATTATGTAAATATAAAAGAATTTGAAATAAAAAGAAGTACGAGCTTTAAATACATAAGCGATAATCAGTTATATTTAGCGATTTATAAAAGGAAATCTCCAATCAAAAATCGAAAAAGTGGGACATTTAGTGGTTAGCATCCTCCACACAGCTGATCTGTCACGAAGAAAGGGATCAATAACAGCATATGTAACGTACTTATTACAAACGATTAGATAAAGTTGCTTCAACAAAGAACCGAGCATGAAGAAATCCAACAGATAAAATGGTTAATATTATAACTAGAATGAAAAGAAGGAATAAAACATGAACAATTATTGTCTTTAGTAGGATAAATTCGTTAAGCCATATTTGCTTACACATTAAGTGACGATATATTACAATGTTTTTCGAACTGTACTGTCTTTATGCAAGTCCGTATATGATCAATGACAAACTAAACAATACATAACTTCAGACCGATTGGATATGATCAATGCCAAACTCCACATTACATAACTTCAGACCTATTGGATATGATCAATGCCAAACTACACAATACATAACTTCAGACCTATTGGATATGATCAATGCCAAACTCCACAATACATAACTTCAGACCTATTGGATATGATCAGTGCCAAACTACACAATACATAACTTCAGACTGATTGGATATGATCAATGCCAAACTCCACATTACATAACTTCAGACCTATTGGATATGATCAATGCCAAACTACACAATACATAACTTCAGACCGATTGGATATGATCAATGCCAAACTACACAATACAGAACTTCAGACCTATTGGATATGATCAATGCCAAACTACACAATACAGAACTTCAGACCTATTGGATATCATCAATGCCAAACTACACAATAGATAACTTCAGACCTATTGGATATGATCAATGCCAAACTCCACAGTACATAACTTCAGACCTATTGGATATAATCAATGCCAAACTACACAATACATTACTTCAGACCTGTTGGAGAGCATATTTTAAAGCTTGATGTAAAACCCATATTTCGAAAGTAACAAAAATATTAATGGCAAAATCCTCAAATACAAGGTAGATTTTCAATCACACCTAGATTTAACTTCTGATTTTGTTTACCAATATTAGTCTTGGAGCAAAGCCTACCCTGCCTGAATGGCATTCCGAATTCGTCGACATATCAACAATGTAGCCGAGCGAGTGCCAGCACCGTGGACCCTTGCAGGTAAGTACAGCGAATGTTAACATGAAACGTTAAATAAACCGACAAAAATAAATAGCTAATACAAAGGACATATGGGTAAATTGTATTCCGAAAAGACAATCGATGTATATAATAGGGTTCAGTTTGTAGGGTTTAAGGTCATTTTTCAATACACGATAAGTTATTTACTGTAGCCAATAAATTTCGTAGAGGAAGAACACAGAAATCCCCGGTAAGAAGCAGCCATTCACGGGAAGCTACTGGAAAGCAGTTTTCACATAGGTCGAACCTATACTCGAACTCGTGCAGACAAAGGTGAGATGTGTGAGTGATCTGTCCTGGCAAGCAATTTAGATCACTCAGTCACTAGCCGCCCCTCCCCCGCCTCATCCTCGATGCGATAACAAGATACAATGAACGAATACAATTAGATACATACATCTATGATAACATACATAGAATGATCAATACACACACACGTACTTATATACATGTAGGTCGAATGAGATAGATCATCAGTGTGGGGTTTTTTTTATAAATATTACTGGAAACACAAGACAGCATGAACCAATTTTAGGAAGTTAAGGCTTCATTATTTAAGTACCAAATCACAGAACTGTTTACTTATTGATCATTTTAGACTCAAACTGCATCACCTGCATATAGTTTTAGTAGTAGAATATTGCTTCTGTACTCTCTAGCAGTGATATGTTTCCAATGATCTTTGGTATCGCAGCTGGCAGGGTGTCGGACTCATTATCCACGTGTCACAGGTTCGATACAAACCCAAGCCGGAGTATATCGGTTGCGCCAGTTTGCCGTTGGGAATAAAACTTAACTCCCATTTCCTTGTTCTCATAAAAGACAATAGTGTATGAAAAAATTGTCGTCAAAGCCAGTCAATTATAACGTAAGATAAATATATCCTTATTAAGAGTTTCACAGTTTTGTCGAAATTCCTTCTGGTTTCTGTATTCGGCCTTTGTCTGTCTCTCTCCTACCTGAATATCAATGGCATGTATGCACTGTTAGTGGGATTTTTTTCTCTAGCTTTCCATGGAAATTTTCAACATTTTATAAACCAATCGATTGCTACAAGGATGCTTTATGTTATATGGGTACAATATATATATATATATATATATATATATATATATATATATATATATATATATATATATATATGTGTGTGTGTGTGTGTGTGTGTGTGTGTGTGTTTGTGTGTATGTGTATATATATATGTGTGTGTGTGTGTGTGTGTGTGTGTGTGTGTGTGTGTTAAAAATAGCATGGCTTTTAAAGTGTTGGTACAAAGCAACTTGATATACCAGTACTATTGATATATCAAATTGTGAGCCACCCATGGCGCAATCATACGCATGTATAAACGTTCTTGCATATGTGTGATGTCAATTCCATTCCTATAAATCAATGATGAATTTGTGGTCATAAATAATTAATAACGAATAAAAATAAGAATAAAAAGCATTAATTAGTTTTCTAAATGACTTTAATATGGTACACAAATTTCAGCACAATCCTTTCTGCTTCCGCTCCCTTACCCCTCCTTGAGTAAATGACACAATCTGATGGGAGAGAGAAAACGAGTTTGGGTTGGGTGAAACCCTTACACAGAACTTACACTAAGTAACCTACATGAATATCATTCGTCCTAATGGTCTGTGTGCACTTTTCTTAGAATTTATCTACAATATTTATATAATCAATGATACAAAGCTGCAAGAGCCTGTCGAAAATATACAATAAATTTGTTGCATGCAAGGTTTAGATAATGCAACGTGCTTTGTCGCTGTTTCTTCAACTCATTACAATGTTCTAACAATATATTATCAATAATTAAATATGAAAATGTTCTCTCTCTCTCTCTCTCACGTCGTATCAAGATAGGGCGGAAATACATGAAAAGACGAACAAATAGAATTTTCGCTTTTGTCATACGAATATATCTTTGGCCCTATGACTGATGGTAAAATTCAAGTCAAACTAACCAAAAGAAGAGACAGACAGACAGACAGTATGTAAAGTCTGTAGTAACGTTAATTAAAGCACAATTATGACTTATATCAACTGTAAAGATATAACAAAAATTAATTACATCTTTTTGGTTCCTCGTTCGCTTAGTTACTGTTCCACACTAAATTTTATGAATGGCTAAGGTTTCAGAGTTTAAGAAACCCTGTATTTATTATGTGATTTTCTTTCCTCATTAAAACCATCTGTCATAACAATTAAATATGAAAATGTCCAAAAACCGCCCACACACTATCGCCCACATAGATCGCACGATATAGCAACAGGTAGTGCTACAATCCGTCTCTGCCTTAGTAGAAGGGCAAGATAATACTCGTTCTGCGATAACTTCTTTCTCCAGCTCGTAACGAAAAGTTTTTGTTAGCAACGCTATGCAGTCATTTCTTCAGGCTTACATTAGTGTGCCTTATATTGATTTAATCAATAGAAATAAAAGAAGAAGCTCAAAAACGAAAACAATCAACTTATCAAAATGCAAAGGTGATTGATAATAGGCACAAATGGCACAGAACTACAGTTTGTAGCGAACACACACAGCAAGGATGTGTGGAGTTCATTCACTCGGTCAGTACACAGTTACTTGTAGTCAGTCCTAACTCCTTTCAAACGGCAAGAAACCGCATCCTCTAGCTATATTATTTAGCAGTTACTTCACTAAAGTTACGTAGTGGAATTATTCTCTAACAAAGATATCTTTACCCACGGTTTACAACTTGTAAAATATTGATGGGCGCTTTATTCAATAAGTTTGCGCTGATTACTCTTGAAAGGAATCCAGACAGCTGCTCGGTCGACCGAGTTATGCACATCTTCGAGGTCAACCTAAGCTTTCCATAACCGTTGATTGACTGGTCTTCCTGGTGTCAATTCTCTCTGTTCTTCCCTGCATAATTCTAGGAAAGGGTCTTTTACCCTGATTGGGAGGATAGAGGCGAATGTATTTCGCCACATAGATCGCACGATATAGCAACGGGTAGTACTACATTCCGTCTCTGCCTTTGTAAAGTGGCAAGATAATACTCTTGTCCAAATCGTTCTGCGATAACTTCCTTCACCAGCTCGTAACGAACAGTTCTGGTTAGCAACGATATGCAGTCGTTTCTCCAGGTTATCAGCAATTAGCTGTAGCCGGTGGCGTTATCATGTTTAAGAATCTTTAGTGCAGTAACTACCTTGAATTCCCTCAATGACACAACACTTTGACTATTATGTTGCGGTGAGATTGGTAGCGTTAGCATGTTCGTGGAATGGGATGGCGGAATGCCTATTTAGCAACTGGGATTAGTGTTCTCTCCATCTTCCTATCTTCTTTCTCAGTGTCGTATAAACAAGTGAAAATACTGTACGCTCATCTTAACATGTGTTTTCCCCGTATCTTGCTATGATTATCCAGAGAGACAAAGAGAGGGGGGGGGGCTTTGTACATGTTCATATTTAATTAATAAGAATCGAGTTTAGAACATTATAAGAGGTTTAAGAAACAACAACAACGCATTAAATTACAGTATGTGTGGCCTCGTAACCAACAATTTACAGTATAGCGTCAACAGGATATTGCGAATTTGTATCATTCATTAAAAAAACATTATAGATAAGTCGCAAGGAAAGTGTACACATACCGATACGACGAACAGTATTCTGTGGGTTACTTTCTGTAAGTTTAGTTTCAAGGATTTCATCCAGCCCATATTCTTTTTCTCCATATTTCCGCGTATTTTGTCCCTTATGCATGAGAGGGGAGAGGGAAACTGAAAACAGAAATGATTACGATGAACGTTGGTACCATACTAAATTCATTTAGAAAACGGAGATTATTAATACTGTTTATAGTTATTTTCATGGCTCACTAATGATTAACGAGTGGACATTTATCATTTCTCTATAGGCCTAGTATCAACAACACTGAGTTGCATGTATGTTTATATGTTGGTAGTATTACGCGATAGGCGGATCACAATTTGATATATCAAATTGCTTTATACAAACACTTATATATATATATATATATATATATATATATATATATATATATATATATATATATATGTGTGTGTGTGTGTGTGTGTGTGTGTGTGTGTGTGTGTGTGTGTGTGAGAGAGAGAGAGAGAGAGACAGACAGACAGACAGTAAGACAGACAGAGACCTCACACTAAGTACATAGTGTTTTTAAAAATTATCACCCAGGGAAAGGAATTGTGTTTGCACATAGAGCATCACGTGTTTTCAACACCAACCTTCAGACATAAAAAATGCATATATTTGAGAGGCGTAGTGCATAAAATTTAAAACAAAATTGTTCTATAAATTTCCGTTGACTTGTCAGATAAAGTGAATGATATTCTTATGTGTTCCAATTCTATACTGATCCAAAAATAATAACCTTTTTTGACCTCACTCCTGTATTTTACTTTTTTATGAATTTTTATATTATGCAGGTGTATGCAACATTAAATTTATGCATGAAAACTGTCCCCTGACCCCTTACTAGATCTCACTTCTCGAATATGAAAGACAGCTCTTACTGTCCCTTTTTTTAAGGGATTGGTTAGCAACGAAATCTTAATCATTCAATAAAACCATGTGCTTTCTGGAAGGTCTATGTGATTTCTATCACCTTACGAAAACAAAAATGTCTGCACGGTAGCAGGGTGGTCAAACTTCTTCAACCCCAGTTTTGACGCACTTAAGTATTTACCTTCACGTTTTAAGAAATCTACTTCTTAGTCATATCTCCCATTACTTTGGAAACATAAGTCATTTTAGCAATGTACGGATCATACAATTACAATGACATATTCCCTTCGCATTTCACAGCCGTTTTTCTTTTCCCTTGATACTATTGTACATAAGCTCCGACGAAAATAATATATATCAGAGCAAAATCAATAACACATAAACAAAAAGTCTATAGGCAAAATGACATTAAAAAATTCAACATTACTTAAGGTTTTCTTATTTTAATTATCATCTTCACATTGGAACATATTTTGCCGCAAGATCTGAAATAATTAAATTTTGGAAACCTTGTTCGTATCGTGATAAAAATGTTTACTGATGAATTCATGTATTAGATTTAGTGTACGATTGTTTTCAGATAATTAATTTGTATTGTTAATGTACAAAACCGCAACCTTTGAATGTAGTTGTTTTTGTTTTTAAACTTTAAAACTGGTTTGCATACTTTAACCTTGTGTCTCTAAAAATTGTAAATAATCAGAGGCAAAAGACATAATGTTAAGGAGATTTTTCTTTTTTGTTTATCGTAAATCTTACCATTTTCAAACCAATTAAAATCAATAAATTGGTTCAAAAATTTTAAAAATATAAATATAGCAGCCCTATGTTCTAATTATTCCGCTGCTCTTTGTAACATAAAAATCTATAAACGAATTGTTGAATTATTAATGTAGTGATGCATGATTCCGACTTACAGTGTGCCGCTCTTTGTGATATAAAAGTAGTTTTGTTAGAAGTATTTATGATCAAGAGAGAGAGAGAGAGAGAGAGAGAGCACCAAAGCATGCATATTTCATTATGTTATTGTAACTGAGTATTTATTCGGTGTCGATCACCGTGTTTTCGGATAGTCTTGGTGTCTTTCCTCCAGCAACCATGAATAAGGCAATAGAATCTGCTGATCGTACTCGATAATTATGCAAAGCAGGTTTTCACTGATCATTGTCTTTTTATTTTTGAATTGTATACATGTATCCTAGGTAGGCGAGTTTGGTTTCAGACAGTGATGTGGTAGACAAATAACTTCAGGGCGTGATTCAGAAAATTTAAACTGTTGATTGTCTAATTCATGCATTAGTTGTTTGAAATAATCAAGCATAAAACTTGACCCCTGATCAGACTGGACAAATTTAGGAAGGCTAGTAAATATTAAAAACATTGTCAAAATTTTTAGAATATGTTTTGCTTTACTATTCTTCAAAGGAAAAGTCCATGGAAATCATATGATCGCACACATTATGGTCAACAAGTGTTGCTTGCTTGGTTTGGTTTTAGGTAAGGAACCCGCAGCCTACGATTTTTTCTAATAAATGGCTTTTCAAATGGTCAAATGAAGGAACAGGTTGCAAATGTGCCTTAGGTTTATTCTGAGGGCTTTGCTGCCATTTGACAAGTGTGACAAGATCTATAGTACTTTTCAACATCACGTTTAAATTTCGGCCAATAAAAAGTATTCAGGATCTTGTGATAATTCTTATTGACACCTGAATGACCAGCTGACGAAGCTTTTTTTTTTATTTTGCTTTATTATGAATTTCCTGTCTATACAACTCAGGAACAGCAATTTGATTGCTCACTGACCACGCATCATCAGCAGGTACATCAGGTGGTTTCCATTTTCTCATAATGACCCAGTTTTTACAATGTAATAAACTGGTATTTGTGTGGCTTTAATCTCTGAAACCATGTTTTGTGTTTTATTTGAGAAATAGTAGGGGGCCTATAACTCACATCAAAATGTACTGCATGCTTATAAACTAGCTGCTACTTTCTGATCAGATAACTTACAACTGCAGTCAGAAATTAGCTGGTTGTTTCTATTCTTCTGTGAATAAATTTATAAATCTCTCTCTCTATCTTTCTCTCTCTCTCTCTCTCTCTCTCTCTGCTAAGTGATGAAGTCATTTCAGTTATGGAATTTAACTGATCCTTTTTTCAGAGCATATGTATTAGTGACGACAGGCCAAATTTAAAATTTCATCTCAGATCATAAACATGATACTTTGTGAAGGTCAGCGCATCAGAAACAACACATTAGCAATTAAAATATAATCCTTTTATGGTTTTTGCTCATAGCAAGTGCAAAGAACTTGATTTATTGCCGGCAAAAAATTCTCCAACAGTGAGCATTTTTGAACACAGATCCAGTAATGGAGTTTTTCTCAGGCAAATTCTTGAAACAGTCACTAGGGAAAATAACCAGTCTGTCTTTGAGGCATAATAATGGCTAATCCAGAATTTACATTCTAATTCCTCGGAATTTGCAATTATGAGTGTATATCCAAACGAAAACCAAAAAAGAATGGCAAATAAATCAATAAGAACAATGTAAGACGATCCAGAAATTTATTCCTTATAAATGACCACCTGAATGATATTTTTAGACTAATTAATCTAATATTATTATTTCTATGAATGCCGGTTTACATCAATGTTATTCTTAATATTTTCTATGAAAAGTTAAACATAGTAAAATATATACTTTTTTTTTATTTGTTTATTTATTTATACATTAATTTATTGTTTAATTTGTTTATTTATTTATTTATTTCGCTTATTGCATAGTTCTATTGCGTTGATATTGTTTGTGTCATGAATATTAAGCAGAATAAAGTAATGATAAATCACAGACAAATGAAGATGTTTTTGCAGTGGGGTGGGGTGCGTTGCTACAACAGCCTGAGCAATGAGTAGCCTTACAATTTTAAATGTATTTGGTTTTAAAACATTGTGTGTGGTGGAGGTCTTATTCTTCTAACAGAATACAATAACATCTATAGAAGATACTTGTAAAAATTTGTATCATTCTTTTTAATTACTAAATTAATTTCATATCTAAATATATCAAGCAAGTATCGTACTGTGTTGATGCAGTAATAATAAAAACAATCTGTGCCGGTTACTGGTAGCGGAAGCACTGTTATTTATATTCGGTATATTTTATTTTTTATAGTTGCTACCAAAGGAGTCTGATGCTTTATCAGTGAAGTACCTTAAATCAATCATCTTATCTGTCCCTTAAATAGCTATGCATAAATGGATGCATACGATTTTTAATAATAACAAATGTTGTTTCAATTTTGACATCTGTGGAAAAAGGCATTTTATAAATGTAATAAATGCTCTTTATGTTTAGATATAGAACATATATTTCATTCTGTTAGAATTTATTTTCTTATATAATGAAATAATGTTATAATTTTGTACTTTATAGCTATGCTACAGTATATGCTTTGTATGTCATGTCCAAGTTTCAAGTCATTTGCCTCTTGCTACTGGAATTGAAGATTAACATTGGAGATATGAGATACTTGTCGCAGAAAGCTAGTGACAATACTTGCTAAATATTGCATAATCATCCATGCCATACATCTATAATAATTGTGTAACATAAATATTGACCCTATTTTTTGATATATATATATATATATATATATATATATATATATATATATATATATATATATATATATATATAGATAGATAGATAGATAGTTAAAATGAATGTTGGTTGTTTAATTATTTAACTGAATTAAACCTATTACACTTCCACAGTAAATTGCAGATTAACAGTATAAAAAAGTCATAGGAATGAAAGAATAAAAAGAATGCTCATCTCTTTAATGCATTCTCTCTCTCACTCTCTCTCTCTCTCTCTCTCTCTCTAAGACAAGAAAGTACGGCTTTGATGTGCAGTTATTTGCAATTTACCCAAGCCGTATGAGGTATTTCCTGTTGCAAAATGCCGTATTTGCACTGCATTACTATAAAATAATAAACATGGTCAATATTGCCAACATTGTAAATGAGAATATATAAACAAATTAGGATCTTAAACATAGCAGCAGAGGGGGCGAATCCGACATTTTGTCCAATCGTTATTTTGCTTAATTAATACTTTCTGCAACTCAACGATCTAGTGCGTCAGCGCCTGGTAAAAAAAAAAACGACGTCGTCGTTGGGGGATCGTCCAATCGTCATTTGGTTTAATTAACACCTTCTGCGCGTCGATCCCCAGCGTCGTCAGCGTCCGGTAAGCACATCGACGACCGCGTCGATGTCATCGCCCCCTCTGCTGCTTACAATGAAAATTATTTACAACTAACCGAATATTTGGTCAAGTCCGATACGATATCGTGTCCGAGGGTCATGTAAATTTATCGTTACAAATCCATGTGGGGTCGACTGAGCATGACTAAAAAAGTTTCGAAAAACATTAAAGTCCATGTCACCGCCGCACCATGTCTGCCAAATATTTCGTAGCGTGTGTGTATCAACGCCGTTGAATGCAGCAAGAATATTACAGTTGTCTCTAATTACTTTTGGAATCTGAGTGTATCGTTGAGTGACATATATCACGTCAGTGTTTTTATGCCTGCCTCTGGAAAATATCCTAGCTGGGTTTTTTTGATTGTCTAACATAACATCATCGTACACGACTAGATTGTTAACGTCGCCATCAATATCATCAATACCCGGTGCATCATTGATATCTGTAATAAACTCAATAACATTTTTTTTAGCGATCGCTGATGCATTCTCGTTGAAATCTTTCAACACCTCGTAGCATCGTTGATCTACCACGCTAGGAGCAACCAAATACAACTTATCCCACTTCATCCATCTCATTATTAAATTGAGTAACAATTGCGTCTTGCCGGATCCAGATGGTCCGATGATAATCATCCGGATCGAGTTTGGTAACGCTGCAACATGCTTAACTGGTTCTCTTGTTTTAGTCGCCGAAAAATCAATTATATTCATATCTCTATACATAAATTATGGATCTATATTGTGTGAAGTGTAGGGTACGTACTGGCACAAATGATATGACAACCGCTACAACAAGAAATAACAGATCGGCGCTTACTGGTAAGTGTGTACAATGCGGTACAAAGAAATTTAGATTTATTTCTATTAGAACCGGAGATGTTTTAAAAAAAAGCGAGGAGGTGACATCGCAGCCAAATTGGCAAAACTCCCCGGAACACCGTGGGCAAAGTATCCAGGAGAAAAGCACCTCCCAGGATATAGCTACTGTGGCCCCGGAACACGATTAGATATTAGACTCGATGATCAAAATCAGCCCAAACCCGGTGAGTATCCAATAAACGCTATCGATAAGGCGTGTCATGCTCATGATGTTGCTTACAAAAGTAGCGATCTGCAACAGCGTCATATCGCGGATGTAAAATTAATTCACGCATTAAATGCTATTCCTGATAAATCCGTCAAAGAAAAATTGGCCTCATGGTTGGTAAAATCGGCTATGAAAGGTAAATTAATGATTGGAAGCGGAGCTTCTCGCGCTGGTAATTGAAAACGCTAGCGTTTATAATAACAACATGGAATCCATCTATTATTCTCCGAGAGGATACTGGAAGGGGAAGGCCGCAATTGGTAAGCTTGCAAGCGCTGCAAAGGTAACAAAGACCACTGCGGCTAATTGGTTATCCAAACAGGCTATATGGCAAATCTATCTACCACCGCCTAAACAAATCAACTTCTCGCGCTTTGATGTCAGCGTACCTAATGAAGTTCATCAGGCTGATATACTATTTTTGCCGCATGACAACGGTTACAAATACGCGCTAACCGTAGTTGATGTTGCGAGTCGATACAAACAAGCGGAGCCGTTAAAAACAAAGTCGGCAACTGAAGTAGCCGCTGCGTTTGAAAGAATTTATCGAAGAGGCCCTCTGCGCTGGCCAAATCTATTACAAGTTGATCCCGGTAGTGAATTTCGCGGCGCTGTTTTATCAACGCTGAAACATCATAGCGTCGCGATACGACGAGGTCATACTGCGCTACATCGTGATCAGGCAATTGTTGAACGATTCAATCGGACTCTTGCTGAACGGTTATTTGGATATCAATACGCGAAGGAATTCATCCAAGAAAAACGATCTCGTGAATGGGTCAAAAGGTTGCCAGGCGTAATTGCAGCGTTAAATAACGAGATTCCCCAAGCAATCAACATGAAGCCCAGCGACGCGATTAAATACGAGTATATACCCGGAAGATCAAAAATAGATAGCGTTTCCAAGCCGATTCTCGGCGATGTTACCGTGAGATATCTATATGAACCAGGAGAGCTTGAAGGCGGTAAAAAAAGAGCTACTGATCCTATTTGGAGTGTTACCACACATAACATATCAACGATAACACGATCAACTGGTAGACCACCGATCTATAGACTGGATTCAACTGCCCCACAGCGCGGATTTACTCGCGAGCAACTACAAGTGATACCTGACGATACTCAATTACCCCCGCGTGGTCTTAACTAGCGCCGTTGCGTCTATTACACTCAAGACAAGTCAACCTCACATTGTTTTTGACATGACCGAGACTGTTATCGATCCTGTCCACGGTAAATTGGCGAGCGTCTTTATCCGAATAGCGCCAACTCATTATACAATTGCAACTCGCACAGTGATTATTCTGTTGTTGTCGTAACGCAATTATTAATTCGGCATCAATATCAAAACGCCGCTGTTTTTTTTTATCCTGTTGGCGGTAACCCGAGAGTTTTCTATCAATGACGCTTGCATCGATGATGTCGTTGTCGTTGGTGACTCCGTCACTGACTCCGTCAATAACAATTCTTCGAAGCTGATTTATCCTCCGTACTCTGGACACTGCAAGATAGACTAGATTTGACCATTCGATGCGATTATCAACTATCCAAACAATTGTGTCCGTGATGGTTAGTCCCTGCGAGGAATGTATTGTTGTTGCGTATCCTAGCGTCCACGGGGATTTATCAGCACGTAGCGCGTCCTCGACGACGCTGATATCAACGAGCACAATATCATTCAGCACGAGAATTTGTTTTTCTGTCCGGCCCGGGATTTCAACTTCAATGTTCTGCCGCCGTGTATCCGCGGGTCTATAACATAACGGCACTGGACGCGTTGGAAACTTTTCCTTATGCAACGTAAACAACTTCCGCTGAAGTGTGTCCCTGACTATCTTTCTACTCGCTACAATCAAATCGTTTGGTCTCCATGTTTCCCAGAATTCATTTAACGGCGTTTCCGGAATCACCTCGCGGATTATTTCACACTGAATTCTATCCGGCTGTAATCTGATTAATTTTTTAACCCCGCGCAGTTGTTCATCAAGTGCTCGGTAATCAGTATCGGTTTCTTCATAATAGTCCACAAAACCCTTTAACCAATCATGTGGGCCCTCGCCGACAAATGGTGGTGGTTGACCATGGTCGCCACACATGATCACCGCTGTATTCGCGAGCAGAAACCAATCAAGAAACATTTGTAAAACATCTAACGAAACAGTACATATCTCATCCCAAATGATAACCCCAGGAATAAATTTTTCACCCATTCGATCAGGAGTCCACTCACCGCCGCTGTATCGAAAAAAGCTGTGATAAGTAACGGCGTCAACATTTCGTTGTTTTATTTCTCGCGCTAGTCTATGAGTCGGTGTAAGCACGATTATACTTGCCCGCGTTCGAAATAATTCAATTGCCCGAGTCGTCTTTCCTGACCCGCCACAGCCGCTTAAATAAACTGTTTTATGCCTACAAATTGGATCAGAACACGGTGGTGCATTAGACCATTCTGATAATTTATCACCGCGTAAGTAATTGTTTTCAACGGTGACATCTGCTGACGGGGAATAATCGCGTCGTATTTCATTTTTAATTCTCCATGTACCCCAACTCTCGTCCGGACTAGTAAACTCGGCTACGTTTTCCTTATACGCTACGTCAACATAAAACGAATCAACGGCTACTCTAACCGCGGTATCGGGAAATCGATTTATCATCGAGAATAAATTGATAGCGGCATAACCCAGCATAGACGCCCTCAAATGTGGATATGCCGGGCTGTCTCCATCGCTGTAGGAAACAACTGTACCCAACTTTGTTCCATTGGACAAGAAAGCTGTTTTGCAGTTCACGTATCTATTTTTTGCCACTGCGTCCTTGATTACGAAATCATATTCTGCGTCATCTATAATCAGCCGTGAGCAATAACGTTTGTAATCGCAGTTTTTTCCACCTTGTGTGAATTTACCAATTATTCTTCTACCGAGATCTTTTGCCTCGCGGTTTCGTTGGTTAAATATCCTCCTGGACCATTCGATGATATATTCCTCGTCGGCATCAATGTGTTTTTTGGACTCGTCAATTATGCTATCTAGACGCTCCGGTTCTGGTAACCAGACTTCAGTCTGCGCCCGGTATGATATAATCGCGTCACTAACAATCAACGATACAAGCATGCTACAATCAATCATATACCGTAGCAGCGCTATTGGCAGCCACTTCTTTTCAGACATGTGTCTACCGATCCAAATATAACAACAGCGATGAAGTCCTGCCGCGAACTCAAATGATACTACGCGAGCGAATCCGGTTAAATCAAAATCAGGCAGTGGTCCATTAATAGCAACACGAGTCATTTCATGTATGGGGTGTCCAAATCGTTTGAAATACTCAGCGGCGGATCCATACCCGAGAAAACTCGCTGGATAACAGGCAACCATATCAACGGAAACCATAGCGTCGCGGTTGTATTCAGTGTTCCATAGTCCACCGTGATAATATTCCAAACAACTGGATTGTACATCCGGTAGAAACTCCTTGCGCGTTGGTCTCCACGCATTTTTCCTTGCTGCAACATGAGCCGCAACCGATGGAATCGTAAAACAATTTGTTAGCAGTTGTTCATCATGCTCTTCAAATTCCATGGCGGTTTTTTTCATCCTGTTGTGAAACGCTTCAGTGCGATATAATTCACCGTTTGGTCTTACAAACTGATCAAAGGTATCCGCATCGTTTTCAGCGCTGCGAAGTAACCACACTGACACAGGGTCGTTTTTACACAAACAAGCAATAGCATCAAATAGTTTCCTCTCCGCGATAAAACCATCCTTGGAGAATTGTTCTCCCAGGAATTCTTCGGGTATATACTTTACTGTTCTATCCCGTGGAAATATTGTGATCGCGGGCGTCCATGCGTGTTCGTTATGATCAATAATTTTGATTGGGGCCCCATTTGATTTGTACTTTGATTCGTATAATACTTCACCGGTTATCGTTGTAACGGTTATTGGAAATCTCAGCGATGTTTCTAATCTCGCTATGTCGCTGATGGTTGCTCCACGCTCTTTTACGGTTAGTTCCCACTGGTTGATTTTGCTACGTCGTAAATCAGTTAATTTGTTTCCTCGACACGCATTTGTAAAATGCTCTATTACTCGTTCTGCTACACAATTTATCCCCGTTGACTGTTTCATTGGTTTCAGTTTTTCGATATCAGGTTTCTTATTTAACGGGTATATTCCATAAACAACTGCTGTTTCAGGATACGCTCGTTCATAGTATGGTCTATCAATTCCGGTTAACAACCCCGGCTTGGAGTCGCGGCTGACAATGACTGTTTTCTTGTCGCTGAGAACTGGTTCAAATTTATCACGTATGATCCAATCACCTGATTCCACCCGGACAATGAATTTTACTCTGAAGAAATACCTTTTACCGTCAAGTTGTGATATTATCATTGCTGCGCGGTTGTCGTTCATGGTAGCATCAACAACGCCATCAATTCGAAATGTTGACCAACTATGAGATGCGCCATCACGCTTGAATTCATCGATACAATCACGTATTTTACTCAACAGGGTTCTATCGTTTATTAACGCTTTTGGTGTGTCCTTGAGGACTCTATCGAGATTGAACTTAATATTTTTCCGGGGCTTAATTGCTGCCAATCTCTCGAACTCATCCATATAATTAAAACAAGTATTTAAATGAAAGAATATAGTATAATGAATCACTGCAAATGGTTGATGATTGGGTCGACAACCCCGTGCAATAAATCATGTAGAGGTGAATTCTGCGGATATCATTTACAAAGCGTTCGTAATGGTTCTCTTGGCCCCCTCCCGTGCTTGGTTTGCCACGTCGGTGTAAGAGGAAAATCGCAGTTGTGTATTAATTGTGGCGGAAAGCGATACAGGGAACTAAAACGCTATTATGACAAGCGAATTAAAAACGCCGTCATTGACCCCACCGCTGACTTCGTCATCAAAACCCCCCAAGACTATGTTGAAAGATTCATAATTAAACCAAATAATAAATTAGACAAATAGTATTATTATATAAATGGACCAAGAATTTCAGCCGCATCCTGTGCTCGTCAGTTACGAGGCATCTCGCGACGGCATTGTTAGAAACCGCAAACTGAAGAAGCCGGTTGGTACCGTAAATAATCACGGGTATTTGCAATTTGGTGCTGGAAAGAAGACATATTTTGTTCACAGAATCATCTATGAATGTTTTCACGGATTAATCGAGAATGGACTTGTGATTGATCATATTAATAGTAATAAGACTGATAATTCTCTTACAAACCTGCAAGCTGTCTCGCAGAGTCAAAATACCAAAAAAGGCCAAACCGGTAAATACCCAAAGAAAGCAAAACCCGTAAAGTCATTTGATACAACAACTCACGAGGAAAAAATATTTCAGTCGATGAATGAAGCCAGTAGATACTTTGACATTTGTATCGCCTCAATACGAAAAGTAGCAGAACGAGTATATCAAACAGCGATCTCAAAAAAGACCGGGCATAGAATTCGATTTTCATATATAACAGAAATTAGCGAGTGACGAAGTCACCGTGACAAGGCCACCATGACAGTGTGAAACGTTATTGTCTGTTCCGGAAGAAAACAAAGTATGAACACCTCGGAATTGATACACGGGGTTTCATTTTTTTTTTATTTAAAAACAAGATGTTCTATAAGAATAATGAATATCGAAGACATCAATAATATATTAGCCGAGATTTCAAAATTAAAAAATCAAGGAATTGAATTATCTGATGGTCTCGACAGTGAAAAAATATTATCTGATTATGAAATTATTAACGAACAATCGAAACGGGGGCGTTTTACCCTGGCCCGCGAGTACTTTTTTATAAAACGATTACAACATACGATCAATGAAAACTTGTACCACAATGACGCAAATGTATTCATTGGACTATTCACTGCCGTTGAAATAATACGAAAAAAACTCGGACGTGTTTATGAACGACGCCGGGAGATTTCTAGTAAGATCAAAAACATTAGAAGGATTATAGACGGAGCCTCCGATGACACACTGGGCGGGAAATTAGAAATTGCTTCGCAATTGCAATAATGGTAGGCGAATCACTTACTACTCGGCTAGCCAGAGAGCGGCTAGCGGCGCTTAAAAAGTTCATACCGTTACGAGACAGGGTCCGAGAACAACTTCAAACGCGACAACAAATGCAAACCGATTTTACTGTTGGAAGCGAACAACTCTTTGCCCCGGTAACTAAAGCGACCAAAGATGTTACGGCGGCAACTGTGCCCGTCCTCGATGCGCTTGAAAAGATAGCGGCAGAGACAAAACAAACAAAAAGGTCTTTAGAAACACTCCCTGCAAAAATAGCGGCTGCTACAACACGGAGGCCACCACCACTCGCTATATCCGAACCACAAGAACCCTATGTTACAATGGCCGATGAAGAAGAACGAGGTGCTACTGCGAAAGAACCAGAAGAAGAAATACCGGAAGAAATACCAGAAAAAGAAACACCGGAAGAAAAAAAGAAAGAGGGGAATATACCCCGTAATGTTCTTAAAAAGTCCGCAATAGATCAAATTAGAGACATCGACGACGATGAAGAATTAGTTAATTTTGTTGCTACAACATCAACTAAAAGCATTCGAGATGAGTATATCAATGAAGGTTACAAGAAAAAAATAACCTCGACGGAGAACTGGGCAAGAATAGTGTATTTAGCAAGTAAACATAGAGAAGCATTACCACATCGTGGTGATCCCGATTACGATAAATTCCTCGAGAAAGTTAAGAGTAGAACACCAAAAAAAGGAAAAGGATACCCTGTTGGTAAAGAATCCTACGGCGTTACCTGCCCTAATAGTGTTCTCAGTGATATATCACGGCTAGAGGTACTAATCGGAGGAAAACGAGCCGGAAATAACTCTCCGGAAATAATCAATGAGGCCGCTGATATTTGCAAGCGGTTATTTGCAGGCGGTATTATGGACATTAATGCATATCGAACGCTCATAGACGAACTCGTGGATGATTAATTGGAAAACTGGTGTTTTTAATAAGGATGATCATACACTACAACCATGATAAACCAGTACTCGTCTACGTGGTAAACTCGCGATTGCCTGTTTACCGCGCGTACTATGGAGATGGTCTCGGTAGCACCATTGCGGGGTTATTTACAAGAATGGCCCCAAAAGTAGCGCCGTTAGCCAAACAATTAGGAATGAAGGCTATTGATGTTATTCGTGATAAGGGTATTAGTGCCATTGGAGATGTTGCCGGAAAGGCGCTTTCAGCCGCGCGGGACAAACTAATGTCATTGGTGAAATCCAGGAGAAAAAAACAGATGCCATCAACGACAGTGATGCCTGCGAATGTCAGTAAAGTAATAAATAACGCCGTGGAAGAAAAACTAGAGTCGTTGGCGACTTCGCCATCCGCCGATGCGGCAACCAACGCGATAGCGGGGAGTGGTCTACGACGAAAACGACGTTGATGGATTTCAATTGAAAACACCGACATGAATAATAATAAAATGTTTGCGCGAACCGCTGACCCCGCGTTTGATATGAACGCCCCAGTGCGCAGGGATGATTCTGTCCGTGATTATCAATATTATTCTTATTATGCAGCGCAACCTGACCTACGATCGCGAATTGAACTTCAAGTCCAAGATACCAGTAAATATTTTTTGCCGTGTGAAGCGTTTATCGAAATTGAGGGAGAACTCGTGACAAATGCCGCCGATAATGCACCATACGCAGATGACCATCGTGTTCGAGTTGGCTTCGTCAACAACGGTATCATGGCTTTATTTGAGAGCGCCAGATATCTTATTGACGGGCGAGAAATTGAATCAATAGAACGCGAGGTTGATGTTGCAACGACGATAATTGGGTTGGCGAGATACTCGGATGATTATACAAGATCGGCGGGCCCATCTATAATGTTCGCAAAGGACTCCACCGATAACGCTGACCATCTTCAGTACGTTAACGTGCTGATGGAAAGAGATACCGCAACTGACCCACAGGCTGAAGCAAATAACCCAGACCGCAGAGCAAGACCAGGCGCTAATTTCAATATTATAAAAAGTCTTAACGATAATTACAATATGGGATTCGCAACACGAGTAGGAATGTTGCAAGGACCACGCCGAAAGTTTTCATGCGCGATTCCACTCCATCACATATTTGGATTCTGCAGAAATGTTAGAAAAGTCATCTATGGGGCTAAGCATACAATTGCCCTGACGCGAAGGGGCGATGATAACAATGCAATATGGCATGCTGCTGGCGTCGCTGCCGGTAAAGTCATTTTAACTAAAATGGCATTGTGGATGCCGGTGCTGACTCCATCAGTTACCACGGAAGCACGATTGTTAGCATTTATGGAACAGGGGGGGAAATCGTTGTTGAGTTGGCTAGCGGTAACAACTGATGCTAAAGAGGATAACGTCGCCGATACGTTTACATGGCACTTGGCATCAAAACAGGGTGTTTCAGCCCCGCGTCATATATTCATAGCGCTACAGAATAGGGAACGATTGGGCAGTCAAGAACGCAGCCATATGATATTTGATCGATTAGGAGTCATGGAGGTTTCGCTGAGAATAAACGGACAACAGGAACCATCCGAGGATATACAGCTTAATTACGGCGACAACCATATCGCACGTGTGTATCATCGATTGCTGTCATACATGGGTCGTGATCAAAACGTCGACACTGGTTTGCAAATATCACAACTTGATTTTAAAAACCTGTATCCGATTTATTACTTTTCGTTGGAACATCTTGATTTAACGAGACAATCCGTCGTTGATATACACTTCCGAGCTCGTATAGCCCCGGGTAATGTTAATTATAGAGCGGTTGCTGTCATTCTCAGCGATAAATCAATGCTGCTAGAAGGTGTTGGTGGACGAATGAGAATCGTTGATGCGCCAGTGGAAAACATGTAATTGAAAGCACAAAACGCGTTTACAATAAATGTCGTATAGTGTCGTCAGTGTAGAGTTGACTGATGGTCAAGTCAAGAAATTACGATCAAAGTCGGCGAAACAATGCGGGACCACAATAACGCTGAAGCCGTCACAGATGGCGGGTGGTAATCATAAGATATCGTTGACGGCGCGTCAAATAAAACATTTCAATAATGCGATGAAGAATAAAAAGGGTGTTCAAATAGATTTCTCGGCCGCAGCAATTAAAAACATGGAAAAGACCGGTGGGATATTTCCGCTGTTAGCTGCGATTTCAGCGTTGATTGCCGCGGCCGCACCAGCAGTGGCTAAGGCGGCGGCGTTGGGGGCCGTTGGTACCGCGGCGGGAATGGCATTAAAGAAGGCAACCGGGAAAGGCTACAAAAAAAACGACCCGTGGCCGGAAGGGGTCTAAGACTACCGGGAACCCCGTATTCATGGTATTCGGGAAAGGGTCTAAGACTACCGGGAACCGTTTATTGACTTGGGAGTCAATGACTCCTGAGTCTATAACTCCAATGTCTAATTTTGATTTAATAGACGCCGCAAACGCGCTAGCGATAAAAAACTTCAGAGGTGTTTTTATGAGGGATCAATTACCGGCGGCACCAAGGAATATTGAAACCGGCATAATTAACCTCGATGGGTCCTCCGGAGCGGGAACTCATTGGGTTGCGTACGCGATTGATCCGCGTGCGATCGTCTATTTTGATTCATACGGGTTAGCCCCGCCGAAAGAGTTCATGCGGTATATCCGGGCGTGTTCAGCCCGGGTGTGTTCAGCCCGGGTTTTTTATTCCACGCTGCCAACACAGCGATTAAGCGACCCACCGATATGTGGCCGTGAAGTATTGAACGTACTCGCGGCGATTTCATCATCGCGAAAACCACCTCATGTGGTTGTAAACGAATACACTACTGGGGTCGTAGAGGCCGGCGGGTTAATTAGAAACGCTGGTTTTTTTACAATAACGATGATTGATATTTGGGGACGACCGGTTTCGGCGCTGAAAAAGCCCACGGAAACGCCCGCCACCGATGACATAAAAAAACTAATTGAGGATGAAATCGCTGATACGTTGAATTTAACCAGTGTTGACCCGGGCGAAATAGTTATATTTCAAGACCGCCAGGGTAAATTGAAATCCAGTAATGTGTCGCTGGATGACGTTTTAATACGACAGCGTGATGCCGCCGAGGGCACTATCGTGCTGTATACCAGCGACGGACGACTCGGATCGGGTAAACATATATCGGAGATAGAGGATATGATAACATTAGTCCAAGCCGATCTTATGAGGTTGGATAGATCAATTATCGAACTCGAAGTGCATGTGAAAATAACTATCGATAAATTTTTTGGGGACCTGACGGTAACCGAACCAAATCTTGCAACAATAAAAAATACTATTTCGGAGTTTACAACGCTGTCGGGCCAATTTTACACGTTGCGAAAAAATGTTAACAGGATCGATGACAACTTTGATAAATTCCTTGGTAAAAAAAATACCAAGCCGGATGAAATCACAATAACTATAAATGATATCACTGCGTATGGACAGGAAATAAAAACAATCAAAACTGATGTTGCAACGAACAAAAAGAGTGTAGACGCGCATGAACGGGAAATAGAAATAATTGGCGCTAATGTTGCAACGATCATAAATAATGTAGACTCGCATGGACGGAAAATAGAAACAATCAAAACTGATGTTACAACGATCATAAATAATATGGACGCGCATACACAGGAAATAGGAATAATCAAAACTGATGTTGAAGCGAACAAAAAGGGTGTGGACGCGCATACACAGGAAATAGGAACAATCAAAACTGATGTTGAAGCGAACAAAAAAAATGTAGACGCGTATTGGCGGGGAATAGGATTAATCAAAACCGATGTTGCAGCGAACAAAAAAAATGTAGACGTGCATACATATGAAATAGGAACAATCAAACTTGATGTTGCAGCGAACAAAAAAAGTATGACCGAGAATACACGGGAAATAGAAACAATCAAAACTGATGTTGCAGCGAACAAGAATAATATAGACGGGCATTGGCAGGAAGTAGGAATAATCAGAACTGATGTTGAAGCGATTAAAGACGGGCTACCGAGAGTAGCAGAGCAATTCGAAAAAATAAAAACCCCTCATGAGAACATCATCAACACAGTATACACAATTCGGCATGGATCATTCGATTGGACTCCTACACAGAATACAGTAAATATCACCGCAACTGTTAAGGGTATTTATCGATTGACACTGGTTTCAATGATGCAGTTTAATATATTATCGTCGAGTTCATCCGGGTTTAACAATACAATATCAACAATTATAGACAAGAACGCAACTGAAAAGTTTACAATTTATGCCGTTGATAGAAATCTAGCCAAGGCAAACATTACATGGTATGTGGAATTTGTAGCGAATCTAAGTAATTAAAAACACTAGCTCTTTTAAAATAAAAATGACCAACGGGGTAATTGAATCAGAGGTATCACCGACGTCACATCAATATCGATTCGATACCGCAAAAGAATTCTCAGCGAATTTGAAAACGCTTTCCGAACAATACCGTGTAAAAATAAAAAAATACCGCAGAAAAATAACCACCATCGACGCGGTCGTGTACTCGGTGTCGGGTATAGTAGCTGGCGCCGGTGTTATTTTATCCACGGCGACCACGATGACCACGATAACCCCGATCGCTGTTCCAATCGCTGTCTCCGCAATGACAACAATTGCTGCAGTCGCCAACGCAATCACTAGGAAGATATCATCGTGTTTTCAGAAAAAACTCAACGAGTATACAGTAAAACATCAAATAGTATCCGACGCGTACTCGAAATTATCCGGGTTGATCTCGTTGTCAATTGATAATTTGTTCGTATCCGATGTTGAATTCTCCACGATGGTCCAGTTGTATAGCTCCGCGATGTCAAAAATCGAGGATTTTCAACTGGAAGCCGGAACCACCTGGTTGTTGAAATTAGACACTAAAGACAACGAATAATAATAATGTCGCTGAACCCCGAAGGGTTTCAATTACTTCAGCGGATCGCGGAGAACACCACTCCGGTACAAACAAATATGATATCGATAACGTCAACGAAACCCGAATTCAGTGTGAACTTCCCATCGCCGGTTCCAGTGAAGGAAATAGCACTGGCAAAATTGCGAGTATATCACAGTTGGCCTAATATCCGAGCGGACGCATTTAACGGACAACAACCTAATAACTCGCTGGTTTTTGCACGGACAAATAAACCCGATGGGACCCCAGACTGGGAGGAGGTTACAATACCAACTGGGTCATACCAAATAGAACAAATCAATAAAGAATTTCAACGCAGGATAAAATCGATCACAGGAAAGGAATCAAAAATCGCTATTACGGTTCATGAACCGACGTTATCGTCGACGATTGAAATAAGCACACCGGGGTATATGGTTGATATTTATAACAGTTCAATAAGAACCATACTAGGATGGCCTGAGAATCCACCTCATAAAACCCCCGCAGACAAGCAATCGTATCATGATATTAATCCCAATTATCAAAATAAATTGTATAATATGAAAAACGCGTTATTACCCAGTATATTTGCATTTCAAGACAGGAATAACATGCAATGGTATTTTCAGCATGGGGAAACTCCTAAATTGCACACCACATTCGTAATTAGTTTAAAGAATATCACTGATATGTTTGCCGAAATTAATCATTATTACCAATTACAACTAGAACAGCTACGAGAGACAAAAGCACAAAAACACGTTGAGGTGTTAAATCAACTTATATCAGACATGGAATATATCAATGAACGAATCGTTAAAATAATATCCGATAGCAGTGATGATAATAAACAAAAATTCCTAACCGAGTATAATATCACAGAAGCCGATTTACCTGATTTCAAGTTTCCAGGATACAACGCGCCAGAACTAAGAAAGTCTCTTAATGATTTTATCAGTTCATCAACTCATATCCTCAGACACGATAACGGAGATGATGGTAGGCATATTGCTCCATACAACGTAAATATCGCATCGGTGATAGCAATTAATCTAGTGTGTGATGCTATCGAAGGGAGTTACCAGGTGGATACCAATCAATCAAATCAAGCTCAACAGGGATATATCCTTTATTCATTTTCACCAACAGCCCCTCCGGGATATTTAATCGTTGAGAATCCGATTAATCCGGTCTATATGCGATGCCATGATCGGTTTTTAACGAGAATTAATTTTAAACTCACCGATCAGTCAAATAACCTAATTGATCTACAGGAGGAGGAGTTAGTGATCACTCTGTTTGTAAGATCATAAAAACCCTCATTGTAAATAACCACTTAGCAGCAGAGGGGGCGATGACATCGACGCGGTCGTCAATGTGCTTACCGGACGCTGACGACGCTGGGGATTGACGCGCAGAAGGTGTTAATTAAACCAAATGACGATTGGACGATCCCCCAACGACGACGTCGTTTTTTTTTTACCAGGCGCTGACGCACTAGATCGTTGAGTTGCAGAAAGTATTAATTAAGCAAAATAACGATTGGACAAAATGTCGGATTCGCCCCCTCTGCTGCTAACATTCCTTGTTAGCGGCTACCTTATTCTGTCACCGTGGCCGCTCCGGTGGCCTAGTGGTAGGGGTCCGCATCGGATGCAAGAGGTCTGGGTTAGAATCGCAGCCGAATCATACCAAAAACTTAAAATTAAGAGGATAGTGTTAGGACAGGTCGGCCTGGTGTCAGGATAATTTTACTGGGTGGGACATAATGTCTGCGGCATGATGCCCCAGTGCTAAACATCACTATATACTGTCAAACTGCAGACATCGTAGCGATATGACTGAAAAATTGTTAAAGCTACGTTAAAGATCTAAATCACACACACACACAGACACACACACACACACACACACACACGCACACACATTCTGTCACCGTGCGGTAACGTTAATTTACACCCACAAAATGTTCAAAATGAAAATGGTATGCAAAGGGTCAGCGGAAGTATAAAATTGTGTATACATTTAATTGTATACAATTTGATATATTTAATTTATTTTATGCTTCTTGCAGGCCACCTCCCTTCCAACTATTAACACTCTTGAAAAACAACTCGGTGTAATATAATGCAGCAACATAATTCGAATGCAGGGCCGGCGCTACCATATAGGCAAACTATGCAGTCGCCTGGGGCGCTGATTTCAGGGGGCGCATTTTTAAATTTTTTTATTGTTTATAAATTTGGAAATTGATATTGATATTTTCCGGGGGGGGGGCGCCAGAATCTAACCCTGCCTAGAGCGCCAGATAGTCTGGCCGGGTTTGGCGCCGGCCCTGTTCGAATGATATTTAAATAAGATACCCAAACATGCCGCAAAGTGGTATAACCTCTTCTTGCTAGGGTCGGGGGGGGGGGGGGGGCTGTCGTATTGTAAGAAATCAAAGTGTCACAGCGCCATCTGTTGTCATAATGAGGCATTATTTTCTGCTATCTTCCTTGATGCTAACTTGCAACGTGCTTGATGCTATGTTTTAATGAAGATTAAGAAGGTGCAATCTGTCATAAAGCATGTACAAGGAGAACATTTCGAAGTTATAGTGTAGCAAGACAAAACTTATGCAGTGCAAAACATAATCAACAGTTGGAAGGATGTAACTTGTGATAAACAAGTTTATAAATAGAATATTACAATTTATAATAACTGACATAGCGTTTGCCATACGACAAACTACAGAATCAGCTCAATAGTTGGCAAACTGCAAGGTACAATGACGCAGAAAGAAAGTAGATCGAAACACTTGCAAGCAGTCGTTTACAGCATGCAGTAGTGAAGACTATCAAAATTCATGACTAGAATTAGGAACGTAGCACTTGGAAGCAGCCATTTACAATAATGCAGAAGGAAAATAGCACTTGCAAACTGCCACGTGCAGTATGCATTATTGAAGAATACAATATACATAGATAGAATGATGAAAGTAGCACTTGCAAGCAACCATTTACAATAATGCATCAATGAAGAATAGAAAATACATGCATGTAATTATGGCCATAATCAACCTCCATATTCGTCTGTCTTCGTATTCCTATGTATGCATGTATATATGTATAATAAATAAGCACCTTATTATCTTTTATTGTACAGTATATATGTATAATAAATAAGTACCTTATTATCTTTTTTGTACAGTATATATGTGTAATAAATAAGCACCTTATTATCCTTTTTTGTACAGTATATAAGTATAATAAATAAGCACCTTATTATCTTTTTTGTACAGTATGTATGTATAATAAATAAGCACCTTGTTATCTTTTTATGTACAGTATATATGTATAATAAAAAAGCACCTTATTATCTTTTTTATTGTACAGTATATATGTATAATAAATAAGCACCTTATTATCTTTCTTTGTACAGTTAATATGTATAATAAATAAGCACCTTATTATCTTTTTTTGTACAGTATGTATGTATAATAAATAAGCACCTTATTATCTTTTATTTGTACAGATCTAAAGTGGCTCGTCTGGCGTGTACTTTCAATGAGATACAAACCACGTGCCCTGATAATTTCGAATTCTTACTTCATATCATGCTGATAGACTTCGAACCATCTTGCGCGATAGGTACTCAATTTTTTTTTTTGATGTTTTAAACCGAAAGATATATTGTTTGTGCTTCAGTTATATCCTTCCTTGGGCTTAATATGAAACAGTAGTGGTAGTAGTCGTAGTTGTGGTTGTGGTTGTGCTGATATTTGTTGCTGTGGTGCTAGAATTAGTATTAGCTATTGTGGACACTGTGATGTTAAAAGTACAGATAATACTATTGAAGAAAGATGTAAATAGATATACCATACATCACTGATACTATTGAAGGAAGATATAAATAGAGATAGCATACATCACTGATACTATTGAAGGAAGATATAAATAGAGATAGCATACATCACTGATGCTATTGAAGGAAGATATAAATAGAGATAGCATACATCACTGACACTATTGAAGGAAGGTATAAATAGAGATAGCATACATCACTGATACAATTGAAGGAAGATATAAATAGAGATAGCATACATCACTAATACTATTGAAGGAAGATATAAATAGAGATAGCATACATCACTGATGCTATTGAAGGAAGATATAAAAAGAGCTAGCATACATCACTGATACTATTGAAGGAAGATATAAATAGAGATAGCATACATCACTGATACTATTGAAGGAAGATATAAATACAGATAGCATACATCACTAATACTATTGGAGGAAGATATAAATAGAGCTAGCATACATCACTGATACTATTGAAGGAGATATAAATAGAGCTAGCATACATCACTGCTACTAATGAAGGAAGATATAAATAGAGATAGCATACATCATTTATACTATTGAAGGAAGATATAAATAGAGCTAGCATACCTCACTGATACAATTGAAGGAAGGTATAAATAGAGCTAACATACCTCACTGATACAATTGAAGGAAGATATAAATGGAGCTAGCATACATCACTGATACTATTGAAGGAAGATATAAATAGAGATAGCATACATCACTGAAACAATTGAAGGAACATATAAATAGAGATAGCATCCATCATTGATACTATTGAAGGAAGATATAAATAGAGCTATGCATACCTCACTGATACAATTGAAGGAAGATATAAATAGAGATAGCATACATCACTAATACTATTGAAGGAAGATATAAATAGAGATAGCATACATCACTGATACTATTGAAGGAAGATATAAATAGAGATAGCATACATCACTGATACAATTGAAGGAAGATGTCAATAGAGATAGCATACATCACTGATACTATTGAAGGAAGATATAAACAGAGGTAGCATACATCACTAATACTATTGAAGGAAGATGTCAATAGAAATAGCATACATCACTGATACAACTGAAGGAAGATAAATCAATAGAGATAGCATACATCACTGATACTATTGAAGGAAGATATCAATAGAGATAGCATACATCACTGATACTATTGAAGGAAGGCATAAATAGAGCTAGCATCCATCACTGATACAATTGAAGGAAGATATAAATAGAGATAGCATACATCATTGATACTATTGAAGGAAGATATAAATAGAGATCGCATACATCGCTAATACAATTGAGGGAAGATATAAATAGAGGTAGCAAACATCACTGATACTACTGAAGGAAGGCATAAATAGAGCTAGCATACATCACTGATACAATTGAAGGAAGATATAAATAGAGATAGCATACATCACTGATGCTATTGCAGGAAGGCATAAATAGAGATAGCATACATCACTGATACTATTGAAGGAAGATATAAATAGAGATAGCATACATCATTGATACTATTGAAGGAAGATATAAATAGAGATAGCATACATCACTGATACAATTGAAGGAAGATATAAATAGAGATAGCATACATCACTGATACTATTGAAGGAAGATATAAATAGAGATAGCAGACATTACTGATACTATTGAAGGAAGATATAAATAGAGATAGCATACATCACTGATACAATTGAAGGAAAATATAAATAGAGATAGCATACATCACTGATACTATTGAAGGAAGATATAAATAGAGATAGCATACATCACTGATACAATTGAAGGAAGATATAAAAAGAGATAGCATACCTCAGTGACACTATTGAAGGAAGGCATAAATAGAGATAGTATACATCACTGACACTATTGAAGGAAGATATAAATAGAGATAGCATACATCACTGATGCTATTGACGAAGGCATAAATAGAGAAAGCATACATCACTGATACTGTTGAAGGAAGATATAAATAGAGATAGCATACATCAATGATACTATTGAAGGAAGATAATATAAATAGAGATAGCATACATCACTTATACAATTGAAGGAAGATATAAATAGAGATAGCATACCTCACTGATACTATTGAAGGAAGGCATAAATAGAGCTAGCATAGATCACTGATACAATTGAAGGAAGATATAAATAAAGATAGCATACATCACTGATGCTATTGAAAGAAGATATAAATAGAGATAACATACATCACTGATACAATTGAAGGAAGATATAAATAGAGATAGCATACCTCAGTGATACTATTGAAGGAAGATATAAATAGAGATAGCATACATCACTGATACTATTGAAGGAAGGTATAAATAGAGATAACATACATCACTGATACAATTGAAGGAAGATATAAATAGAGATAGCATACATCAGTGATACTATTGAAGGAAGATATAAATAGAGATAGCATACATCACTGATGCTACTGAAGGAAGGCATAAATAGAGATAGCATACATCACTGACACTGTTGAAGGAAGATAAAAGTAGAGATAGCATACATCACTGATACTATTGAAGGAAGATAATATAAATAGAGATAGCATACATCACTTATACAATTGAAGGAAGATATAAATAGAGATAGCATACATCACTGATACTATTGAAGGAAGGCATAAATAGAGATAGCATACATCACTGATACAGTTGAAGGAAGATATAAATAGAGATAGCATACATCACTGATACTATTGAAGGAGGATATAAATAGAGATAGCACACATTACTGATACAATTGAAGGAAGATATAAATAGAGATACCATACCTCACTGATACTATTGAAGGAAGGCATAAATAGAGATAACATACATCACTGATGCAGTTGAAGGAAGATATAAATAGAGATAGCATACATAACTGATACAATTGAAGGAAGATATAAATAGAGATAGCATACCTCACTGATACTATTGAAGGAAGGCATAAATAGAGATAACATACATCACTGATACAGTTGAAGGAAGATATAAGTAGAGATAGCATACATCACTGATACTATTGAAGGAAGGCATAAATGGAAGAAGCATACATCATTGATACTCTTGATGGAAGGTAGAAATGGAAGAAGCATACACCACTGATACAATTGAAGGAAGATAGAATTAGAATCAATATACTCCATTTATGCTATTGTAAGAGGATATAAATAGAGTCGCATACACCATTGATACTCTTGAGGGAAGGTATAAATGGAAGAAGCATACACCATTGATATTTTTGAAAGAAGATATAAACGGAAGAAGCATACACCATTGATATTTTTGAAAGAAGGTATAAATGGAAGAAGCATACACCATTGATATTCTTAAAGGAAGGTATAAATGGAAGAACTATACACCACTGATATTCTTGAAGGAAGGCATAAATGGAAGAAGCATACATCATTGATACTCTTGATGGAAGGTAGAAATGGAAGAAGCATACACCACTGATACAATTGAAGGAAGATAGAATTAGAATCAATATACTCCATTTATGCTATTGTAAGAGGATATAAATAGAGTCGCATACACCATTGATACTCTTGAGGGAAGGTATAAATGGAAGAAGCATACACCATTGATATTTTTGAAAGAAGATATAAACGGAAGAAGCATACACCATTGATATTTTTGAAAGAAGGTATAAATGGAAGAAGCATACACCATTGATATTTTTGAAAGAAGGTATAAATGGAAGAAGCATACATCATTGATACTCTTGAAAGAAGGTAGAAATGGAAGAAGCATACACCAGTGATACAATTGAAGTAAGATAGAATTAGAATCCATATACTCCATTTCTGCTATTGTAAGAGGATATAAATAGAGTTGCATACACCATTGATACTCTTGAGGGAAGGTATAAATGGAAGAAGCATACACCATTGATATTTTTGAAAGAAGATATAAATGGAAGAAGCATACAACATTGATATTTTTGAAGGAAGGTATAAATGAAAGAAGCATACACCACTGATATTTTTGAAAGAAGGTATAAATGGAAGAAGCATACATCACTGATACTCTTGAGGGAAGGTATAAATGGAAGAAGCATACACCATTGATATTTTTGAAGGAAGGTATAAATGGAAGAGAGCATACACCATTGATACTCTTGAAGGAAGGTATAAATGGAAGAATCATACACCATTGATACTCTTGAATTAAGGTATAAATGGAAGAAGCATACACCATTGATATTCTTGAAGGAAGGTATAAATCGAAGAAGCATACACCACTGACATTCAAAGAAGCATATGCCATTATTAATATATGAGAAAGATATTAATGGAAGTGGTATACCCCATTGATACTATTGTTGTTTTTGCCAGTTCTAGGCGCAATTGCTTTGTTATTAGTAGTAGTAATACTTGGTTCTTTAGGTTACTGCAACTTTCTGACCCGTGTCACCTCTGTTCCATTGCGACATATATGCGTTATTATACATCATATATCCTACGATGTTCTTATGATACTATTATGAAAGCTTTCTGAATACTACTTATATACTGACGAAGCATTTTGTATCTTTTCCCGAAGTATCCAACTACAATCATGTGCCTGAGCAAACTAATTATCCGTGTTATAATTGTCCATAGAGTTTTGCTTGCAAGTATTTGATAGGCTGAAAACAATTATATCAGAAGAACAGCAGCACCAGTAAACAGCAACAATAACAACAACATCCACAAATACAGCAAATAGTACTATTGCTACTACATTTTTCTTAAAATTGGTGGAATTTGTTATAATGAAAAGGTAACTCTTCATCTTAGTTTTACAGACCACGGTACAAATTAGAGCGATTTCCTCTATTATTCGCTGTACTTTAGTCTCTAGAAAGTAGCTAAAGAAGATAAAGTATTATTCTATTTAAATTGCATTCTTATTATTATTGTTGATCGATTACTATCAATAAAATAAAGCCCTTATTATCGGAATTATTATTATTAGTATTATTATTAATATCATTATTATTATTATTATTATTATTATTATTATTGCTGTTGTTTTGTGTCTGCTGTTTTCCGTTTTACTATTATTATTCATTTTCATTTTGTGCCCTTTTGGTATTTGTCTTCATTCGGTTACTCTTTCAGGTTTTTATATGTATCTTCTAGGAATTTCTCTTCTGCTGCTGCTGCTGCTGATTATTATTATTATTATTATTATTATTAACAGGTAAATGTTTAGAGGAATTTGATGCCTGCGGTGAAAACTTTCAGCGTAACATGCCTCAAGAAGCAGTCCAAACTCCAGTGACAGAGTTTTCAGCTTTAGGTCATAGGATCAAGTACATATGTGGGTATGTTGGGCATGAATATTATTTGTCTTTATTTAGTTTAAAGTTCTGCACCTGTCTCGTTGTTTAATTAAAATAATAGACAGACTGAATATAATATATCTTCTACTGATATGCAACATCATTGAAGAAAGTTTTGCTTAGTTGCATAGAACAGTTGTACCCAAGGTAAATACCTTTTAAGAAATAGTTCAAGGTTTTAGCTACTCCATACTGTGCGAGTTAGGTTGGTTCAGTTAATTTGCAAAATCAGGCTGATATTTAAATGTTTCATCCCGACTAACAAAGTCCGATTTTCGTGTGAAAAATTTCATTAAACATGAAAGAGATTCTACTTTTCGTAAAATAAATTACATTTCCCAGAAGAATTAAAAATAGTAAGATCTTAACCAACACTCAACCATTATGCATGATGATTCTCAATAAGTGCATTCGTGCGTCTTCAGCATTCTCATTCGCAGTCTCAAGCCGACATCTCCATTACAAGCTAATTTTAATCATTCAATTGTTCATTTCCTGACAACATATTTATTGTTGTAAATATTACTCAATTAGATGCTTTCACCACTTAATCAACCTGCATTTTTCTGACCAGATCCGGCAGGTCCAATGTTGAGTGCTTGATGAAAGACAATTTCTGTGAGCCAATCAAAACTATATTGTCCTATGCCTTAATGTTTGGAATCCATTTAGAGCCTGCCAGCTATCTAGTGATATATGGATGTAAAGACATAAACGGTACGTCTTCTTGTTTGAATAAATATGTATTATAATGAGACATTATTCGCTATTTTGGTCTCATTTTTCATTTTAAAAAAAAAACTTCAAAAGAGGATTATGTAATAATTGGCCATCTTTAACCATTTTAGTGCTTATTCGTGTCACCGCTTTGTTAGAAAAAGAATTGCATTGAATAATGCAAAGATAACGCCATACACATTCCATTTTAAGAATAAAAAGACAGACTTTTCTCTTTATGGTACAAGAAAACGTGGGCTTTTGAATCACACCAGTCATATCAGACACATTCAGTTGTAATTAGCCAAAAGATACATAAAACAAACCTGACCAAATGCACTTAATTATGATTAAAAGAACTGAACCATGTCGGTTTTTGACTTCTTAATAATGGAACAAATCAGTGTGTGTGTGTGTGTGTGTGTGTGCGTGTGCGTCTGTGTTTCTGTTAAACATCTCGGACATGCGAATTAAGTTACAGTTACACAACCTTCCTAATATATTTTATCAATAATAGGCGAGCGAAACGAAATTTTCCTGAAAATAAAATACATCTTCTGGTCGAAGTATATATATATATATATATATATATATATATATATATATATATATATATATATATATATATATATGCAGAGAGAGAGAGAAGGAGAGAGAGAGAGATATACATTTGGAGTATGCGCATTTGGTCATTTCTCCCCGTTTTAAGAAAATCTTAGATTTGTGTGATTACTTGTCTGATGATTGGAATTCGGTGCAATGGAAATATTCCTTAGCCCGAACAAATTAGCCAATTTCTAGGAGGAAACGTCACGGAGTAAAGCGTTAGTAAGTTTCCTTGACGCCATGGTTCAATAGTAGTGAATTCAGGTCAAAACCATATGAATGTCCCTGTCGTACCATAGTCCCTATTAAAATCTAGTGGTGTACATTGGAGTTGAGACTGCAGTGGCAGTATTTACGGTAGGACACCGGTAAATTGCACAGTGGAGTCAATAAGACGGGGCTCGGCAGATACCGTTTATGTCGTTATGGTGGCAGATGTGATGCAGTTGTACTGGCGAAATATTCCTTGAAACCATGAATTGACTGGACTAAGGTGGCTTAGTTAAAATAGTTCCCTGCGTTAGGGGATAGTTGTATAGTTTCTATGTCATGAACTGCTGACGGTATGGAAACATGATGAAGAGAAACCATGGAGAATTGTGGTTGATTTATATTTAGGAAGTTGTGAGATTTCTGGTCTTGCATTGATTAAAGTAAACGTTATGTATATAATGGACACGTTGGCTTTCTAATTTACAACTGAAGTTGTATGGAAGTCTTTGGAAATTTGGGGAAAACTTTACTAAATGTTTTCTAGCGGGAATCGCTTCAGGGTTTAACACTGCTCGGTCAAGTAAATATCCCAGGCTTGTACCAAGAACATTTATGGTGGCAGAGGTTGGATTCCATTCAACGCGTCCGAACTGACTGGTGCCTCAAATCATACATGTATATATATATATATATATATATATATATATATATATATATATATATATATATATATATATATATATATATATATGCTTATAGGTCACCCCAACATCTTTGAGGTCTTGGTTTGATTGTGACTTTGACTACGGTTATAAAAAAGTCGTTCCTATGAACTAACTGCGTTGTCGATAGTTCCTGACATGGCATATATCCAACGAGTGATGTAAGAGTGACAAAGGGAGTATTAAAGGTCATAATGCAACACAATGCTCAATCAAAATCAATTATATCTGATCTTTATATTTTAAATGTCTTGTCTCTGTTACAGCTTTGACGTCGAAACTTACATGTCTGGATCAACAGTTTGGATCACTGGCGTTAGAAAAATGTTTTAGCGCGATTTTCAACACGATCAGCCCTGCTCCTTCTATGGCACGCGACATCATACCATGCAGGTATGTCTGCATGTCTATTGGTCTCTTTTACTTGTATTTGGATGGAGTATGACAACATGTCTTATACTACTTACTCGTGATATTTTCATAAGATGTTTTGTTATTTTTATAACATTGCTGCGTATTCAGTCCTATTTATAGTTGAAGGTCATATTCACTTTTTATGTATCCTGTCATTTATATTATCTCATTCGGCCTATTTATGCGTTTTCAAATACACGATTCTTTTAATTTCTGAATTAAATCCATTAGCCGATATATTGTACAAACTACAGCTGGTACAATATTATCATTTTTCTGTTTACAGTATATACAATGGAATTTCGAACTGCATGAATAGTAACATCGCAACAAAATGCGGACAGGACGTTGTTGACTACTACATCAAGTGGTCTCCGGCCGTGTTCCATTTGGATGAAGGATGTGGTTCTTGGAAAGTCTCCTCTGCAAGTTCCATGGAAAAGATCACAATGCTGATTTTGATTCAGCTTTCGTTTGTCTTGTTTTTCCTTTTTAAGAACTGAATACCATGCCTGCTGTTCTTCCTTGTTCGCTCGATTGCCCATTGTTTACTTTTTATTTTTTTTTCTGATTTACTTCCCCTACAACAGCATTTGATGCGCAATTAAAATTTAGTTTCGATTCAACATCGTTCAAAATAAAAATTTACTTTCTGTTTATTTGTAAGAGCAATCTCGGCACTGTACATGAACTGTTCCATTCGCTTATCTTTAAGACTTCACTGTCTGATGGTTTATTCCATGCATTGTTTACTCCCTAAATTATATCTGTATAGCAACCTGTCACTTAATGTGCCTGAAACTAGGTTCGTATTATCAAATATTGTCTATTACAGGGGTCACAAACACGCGACCGTCTAAGCCGTAACCTGTGGCCAGCAAAATGATTGGCGTCACAAAGTGTCATGAGAGATAACAAAGGTGGTGGTGCCCTTGACCATCGAAAATGTCCTCACTGGGCCCTCTGGGTGGTTCGAGTTTTAGACCCCTGGTCTATCACATTAGTCTTGATAAGATATATTAATGCTAGAAAGTAAATTGTACTTACCCCTATGGCTCCTGTAAACTGTCTGTAAGGTCCAGACTACCTGACAAGATCACAGAGTCACTGTCTCCGCATGTAGCATATGCGAAACCACAAACTTCCCAGAATTCCCTGCAAATAAGGGTAAACTACCCACGTATATCATGAATTACGAGTATCTTTGTTTTTTGTAATCATCTCATTATATGTTTTTTTTTTTTATCTTATAGGTGTTGTCTAATGTTGCAAAGCGCTTAGAGCTTCTCAAGATTAGGCGCTATACAAAGTCCTCATTTATTATGAATATTATTATTATTATATCGCTACGATGTCTGCAGTTTGGCAACGTAAAGTGATCATTAGCACTGGGGCATTATGCCGAAAACGTATAGTAAAATGTCCCACCCAGTCACATTATTCTGACAACCGGCCGATCAGTCCTAACACTAAACTTTCAATGATGAGCGCCTAGCGAGGTAACTGTTAGTACCATTTTTTGAAGTCATTGGTATGACTTGACTAGGGTTCGAACCTACGACATCCCGCATCGGAATCATGAAAGTTTTCTTCGAGCGATTGTTTGTAATATGTAGTTAATATTGCAACATATGTAGGATTTTGCAGCCTGTGCTCCCTTCATGATGCTTAGTGGCGTAGAGGCCAGAACTCTCTTTTTTCCACTTTTTTCCCAAAATGTTTTTAGTAATCTATTATTAAGTTTTTCCTGTGATAACTCAATGGGCTTTCACATTGTCTCTTATGGCGAGGGAGCATAGGGTGGTTCCCTCTCTAGTTTCTTGTTAATAAAATCTCGGCCTTGTGAGGATTAATTCTCGACCCAAATACTTTCCCGAAATTTTCAAATTTCTGTTTTAGGTGATTAAAGGAGCTTGAGTTGGTTATAAAGTTGTTATAATCGTCAGCATTTTGCAACATTTTTAATTCATCTTTCCAGTTCGGTATATGTATTATATATATATATATATATATATATATATATATATATATATATATATATATATATATATATATATAATTTCTGTCTTTTATATTGGAGCATAAGATTTCATTTACTATTACGTAGGCCTATAACATTATTGAATGGAGACATCCCGGTCGTACCGATTTTTCGGTATGCAAATTTTTGATTTAACCCTGTTTACCTGTACTCTGAATAATTAATGTTCCATTTACCTGTCCTCTGGATACGATTTTAGTTTACATGATTTTGAGTCCACTTTCGTAATTGTTTTGGAAGCCAAATTTCTCTACAACCTGTCTATATAGTTATGTTCTAATTGGTCAAATGCTTTCTCCTGATCAAATAAAACTAATGTTCAGTTGTGTTCATCTTACATTTAGGAAGTCATTTGTTGTATAAATGGTTAAACTATTATTTTGTATGTCTCGCCCTCCTCCTACCCCCATCGCCCCAAACTTTGATGTTTATTCATAAGTAAATTATCCCTCCCCTAATTATTCGTGCTTATAGACGATTTAGTATTTTGTAGTCTACATTTAGGAGGGATACTGGCTTCCAATTAGTAAGGTCTTCTTTCGCCATTTATGATTGCTATAATCCCTTCTCTCATGGACAATGGCATTTCTCCTTGCAGGAAAATGATTTTGTAAAAGGACTCCAGTATTGGTAAAATTTTTATCTTAAAGGTAATGTAAAATTCTGCCGTTAATCCATCTTGTCTCGGCTATTTCCCTTTGAGCAGCTTGCTAATTAATAAGATTAACTTCTCCCCCCCACACACACACACACTTTCACTCTCCTCTCATTACTCTGCTGTCACTTTCTCCACTTGTATATTTCACAATATTCGATGATGTTCTCTTTATATATTGTCTTCCCCTCCTTTTTTTCTTCTATATTTATTAAATCCCCCTTTTGATCTTCCACTTTTTCATAGAGATCTCCATATTTCATGAACTAAATCTTTAACTTGTTTTTCTTCCATATTATTTTTGCTCCATTTCACTTAATGGATTCCTTTTTTGTCCTCCACTATATCCTCCTCCTAATCAAATTTTGGAGTTTCTCTTCCTTTAACTTAAGTTTGTTTTCCTTAACTTACAATCTCATTTTATTTCACTTCAAGTTGTCTTCTTCCTTAATGTTAAGATTCTCATTTTTTCATGAGGTTTGTAAGCTCATCTTTTGTGATTTCGATATACTTTGCATCTTTAAATACACTGAGCAGCTTGCTAATAGTAAGATTAATACCCCCTCCCACTTTGACTCTCCTCTCTTTGCTCTGCAGTAACTTTCTCCACTTGTATGACCGCTCCGGTGGTCTTGTGGTTAGAGCGTCCGCCTCGGATGCGGGAGGTCGTGGGTTCTATCCCCGGCCGAATCATACCATATCGTCGTCATCATTTGTCGTCTTCTACGTTTTCATCGTTAGTCGTGTCCTCATTTACATTTTCGGTCATCAAAGTCTTGTCCGTTTGTCCATTTCCTTATTCATTATTACAATTATTACAGCTCGTGATATTTTTCACCAAAAGAAATCATATTAACTTCTATTGAGGCCTATATTTTTGGCCCTGGGGAATACACAGCTCAGTTATAAAAGTATTTGTATCCGTAATGCGTGATCATGTGATCAACGTATATACAGTGCAATTAAGACAGAACCTGAGACACGGTACAGTCTCGTTATACACTCAAAGTGTTTACATTTAACACAATGATAATGGAAGTCGGCTAGACGAGGTTTTACTGTAGGACTCAGGTACTAATTCTAATCCCATAGTAAACATATGGAAACACCATCATATTCAAAATTCAATAACTTAATATTTATGGATGTTAATGATCAGAGGTATATTTCTCCATGCACAACTATCCTTGGTTTCTGTGTGGAGAACACCATATGAGCCGCTGCATATCTTTCATCTATATGTGCATGAAACACGTGTTATCGATTCTGCAATAAAACGAATCAGGTGCAACTTTCATTATTGCGTACTCCTTAAGTCAAGTCTGTAAAAATACTGAAATTGGATCAATAGAAACTTGTCAATATTTTTTTAATTACAGATAGTATAAGTTCTCAAAAGATATTTTTACTAAAATTGTATTTTTCATTATTAACCAATTATGGACCACCAAAACCGGATATACTCTATTATTTGTACATTGATTTCAAGACTGATTCACAGTTTTTCCATATAATTAGTAACGTGTGCTATAACCAGGTTTAAATTTGCTAGAAAAAGATGTATTTCACTCATTGATCTTGGAGCATAATTGTAAGAAAGGATTGACCAAACTTGTGCAAAGATAATAGTGTAATGGCATTTTATGTGATACCACTTTATTTAGCTAAATTGCATCCTCATTACATGTTGCTTGTGCTGTGTTGTGTTGTACTTATTAGTGGTTTATTCCTGTTATCAAAATAATTGTTTCCTGCATTTGTATTTTCATTTTATCTTTGTATGGCATGCATTATACACAAAAGTAACACGAACATGCTGACATCAGCAAATATGACATCACAGGGTATCAAATTACATGACACCTTGTTTTTTTCATCTCTCATTGGCTATAAGACAAGTTGTAAATGTTTTAAATTTCAAAATTGTATTTATTTTCTTGCTGACTCTTACAGAAATAAGGTACAGTGCATCCCGGGCAATAATTACTGTATAGTTGGAAATTTAATGGGGATGACCCATTTCCACGGAGCTGTATCATTTAACCAAACTAAGATGATTCAGACCTACATTTTAGAATCGCAAAGGCTTCGGTTAGTAGTAGCTATTGTGAGACTGTTAATAACATAAGCAAGAGCTACTACGTTAGAATTAAAAGGCGTGGGAAAAAATGCCTTTCCCAATGACATATGTAATGGTACAATAGTGGGTCACTGTGACATAATTATTTTACCTCGCTGAATTAACCCAATTCAATTAAATTTATGTTATAGTTTGTTTACTGTAAATGTTTATGTCGAAATGCTCAAGTTGATATGGAAATGCATTTTCTAAGATTTACTCTATACATTAAAGGAGTGCAACATTATGTACTACAAAGCTTTAGACGTGTCAGTCTGTTTCCCTCCAATGGTCTAGTTTTGCTGCTTTGTGACAGCTCTATGTCGGACTATTAGATATCTACAAATTTAACTTAGCAGAACTTCGAAAAAACAGATTGGGATTCATAACATAATGTATTCAACAACATAACTGATAGAATTTGCTGTTGATATTAGAACCGATGGTGCGACCGGCTGAGTATTTTTCCAGTGATATCGGATATAAATATAAGGTTTTACATGAAAATGTTATAGATTGGAAGTTGTTTGTTTATTTTGTAAGAAGCTTAATCAAATTATGGTGTTGACTTTATCGAATGATATCTCATCACCCTCAACTTGTAATTCACCCAAACGGTTGTTTCTCCTTAGCTTCCTTCTAACAAGGACAGTGAAAACCAAAACTGATTGCGCAACACTGAATGTATGTCTAACTGATTTTACTTAGAAAGGTCTTAGAAGTATCCTGCTATTTTTATTTATGAGTTTTTTAAACGAACGCACTTTGAAATATAATATTAAATCTTATCGACAGTAGTCGCCAATATGTTCTTTCTCAAAATTGAAATTGAAAATTAATTTTCAAATTGCATAGTTATGAAATAAAGTTTGAAACTTGATTGTTCATGGTATACAATTGGCATTATATTCAGATATTTATTAAAGACCCCGAATCGAAATCACTAGTTGCCAGTAACAATGTGGCCGCTAAGAAGTGTACAACAATCCTAACATAGTGATTCACACTGGGCATCGAGAGAATAAATCGCATATGATTTACTGTATATAAGGAAGACTAGGAGCCTACCTTTTGTTTTTTGGGATTTATTTTTAGGAGTTCCTGATGGCGCCTTCTCATTGGTTACGTAAATGTTTTACTCAGATGTCAACAGTCTTGAAACGTGGACAAGGTAGGACAAATAGGACAAAAATCATGCTGACCCAAAATGGTCAGGTGGACCAACGCCTTCACAATTTGTACTTAGTAGGAGACTACTGGAGAATGTTTCATGGGGGCCAATAAATCCTGTCCGCGGCCCTGTGTGACACATTTTTAAGATCCATTAATCCTAATAGGGAAAGAGAGAGGGCGCACGCGCGTGCGTGTATGTATTTGTGTGTATGTAAGTAGTGAATGGGGGCACCCTACGGACAATGGGAATTAGCATTACAAAACCCCTTGGGCAAATCTACGGACAATGGAAATTTAACATGGAGAAAAATCGTGGGCAAATCTACGGACAAGGGGAATTAACATGGGAATAAATCGTGGGCCACTTTACGGACAAGGGGAATTTAACAGGGCGATAAATCGTGGGTCACTCTACGGACAAGGGGAATTTAACATGGGATTTTTTTTTTTTAAATTTTTTTTAAAAAAAGGGGTAGGCAATTCAAAGACTATCTCTTTTCGAGAAATATGGCTGGCCCTGAAAAGGGCCTTTGGGTTTTCTTCTTCTAATTTCTTCTTTTCCTCCACCAAGTTCTTATTTTATCTCCTACACTCTTCTTCTCTTTCTTTTTTTTCTTCTCCTCCTCCTCTTCTTTCTTCTTCTCTTCCTCCTCTTCTTTCTTCCTCTTTTCATTTTCTTCTTCTTTTTCAATTTTTTCGTTCCAATTGCGTATTCTTATTCTTTCCTCTTCATCCTCCTTCTCCTCCTTGATCTCTTTCATGACACCACTAATCTTGTCCTTTGCTTTCCTTAAGTTATTAATTTCCATCTTCACACGATGGGGACTATAGGAATAATGGTCTTCAACCAGTCTTAATAGCATCTGTTCCATTATTCCTAAGTTGTCTAAAACGTCTTGCAAGGTTTGTATTTTGTCCATTTGGTTTGACGCCATCTTCTTTTTTATTCTTTGCAGAATGGTTTGAACGACGAATACTGTGGGTTATTATAGTGAAAGCGCGGACGTGATGGAAAACATCCCCTAAAAACATAAAATTCATCTTACCTAGATCATGACCCATCAACGCGCGTACGTGAAGGAAAACATCCCCCTACTTTTTCATTTCATATAATATAACCCTAACTATACTCTTCAGACACGCTAAGAAACCCATAATCTACTATTCACACAAACATACCTTAGCTCTTACAAACACAAACACACAAACTCATACCCTCACACTATCTTAAAAAAGAGTTAGTGTTTATATACACACTACTCTACCTACACACATTGGCAAATTGATCGTTATTTCTTTTCTGGAGTATTGGGTAGCCCTGAAAAGGGCTGTTTTTTGAACTCCTGATGCACCTATTTAATGGTTGCACCGTCCTGGCCTTGCGCCACACACGCATCTTCTTCCCCAGTCTTCTTTCACCTTTCTTCTGGGGAGCGCAGAGGGAGGATGATTCGCTTCAACACCCCAATCCTCTGTCTCGGGAATATTGAACGACATCCTCTCTTCTCTTTTCTTTTCCTCTTCTTCCCTCTCTCTTCTCTCTTCCTCTTCCTTCTTTACTCTTGCTTCTTCTACGATAGCCTCCGCTGATAGTTCGTTTACTATGCGCCTGGCATATTCCAGGTTAGTTAGTTAGTTAGTTGGATTATAGTGGTTTTCGTTCTTTTGAACATGTACCACTTTTTTATTCACGCACTGCGTGATTTTTAATTACTCCTGGGGGAAGGAAAAGGAGCCTCATCCCCCAGGCTTTTATGTACTCAAAGAGTACTTTTTAATTTAGCCACTCAGGTGTAGGACTAACTAGTCATTAACAACCTGACTGAAAGGCTAATAGACATGAGTGGGAATAGTCACACCACACACTCGTGTTTCTTAGTTGGACTGAAATGCCCCAGGTGTCAAATCAAGCAGTATGTGACTCCCGCCACGATTGGTCGGCAGCGATGACGTCACATTAGGACACCCGGTCTTGTGGCATTGACGAAGTGGCCCGCTTTTTTGATATCATCAATTGCCTTTCCCAGTCCGATATTCCGGTAGACAGAGCCTTCCTTTTTTCCACTCTGTTTAGGTAGTGCAGGTTCATCAGCTTCATCGCCGCTGGATGATGATACTTCCAGGGCCGCTGCCAGCGTGGAAGTTTCAAATTCTTCAGTGTCGTCTGCCAACATTGCCTGGATTTGGCTGAGTATGTTAGTAGAAATAGCTGTGGAAGCTTGATTTAAAAGTTCAGCCAGATGTTGTTTAAGAGACAAGGAGACGGTTAGGAGTAGTTTTTTTTTTTTTTTTTTTTTCGTTTTCTTTTTTTTTTTATTCATGAATTCCTTATTTATTTTGATTCCCTATCTTATTGGTTTGGAATGAAAACTTGTTTTATGGTTGTTTGTATGTTATTATGGAGTCATGTTTTAATTAATTCCTATTTTCCTATTTTAATTTTTTGTGGCCTTAATTGGTTTTTATTATTCGGGGTATGAACGGCTGTGTCAGTTTGTGAACCTACGAGACCTAGCAGGCCGTCATAATTCCCAAACAGTGATTTTGTAATATTCGTCCTTAACTGGTTTTTATTATTCGGGCTATGAACGGCTGTGTCAGTCTGTGAACCCACGAGACCGAGCCGGCCGTCATAATTCCCAAACAGTGATTTGTTATATTTTTAACTGGTCTTTGATTTACTTTCTTAGATTTTTTTGAGTAGATTGGATTCGTGTATAAAACTTATGATATTTTTGAATGTTAGATTAATATTGGGGTTTGTGTTCATCAAGAATTCTGGGTATGTTGTAGGGGATCCAATTTTATGCTGTTTAACTTTAAACTTAGCCCTTTCTTTTTCAAGTGTATGGCAGTTGTTAAAAATATGCTCTATGTCTTCTGGGACCCTGCAGTGGTAGCAGTTAGGGTTATGTGGTTGTGGTCCTATGTACTGTCCGAAGCTGTTAGCCAGCTTGGTTTTGCCCGTGAGTATTCTATTTATGAATTTTTGTTCACTGCCTTTTGTTTTGGGTGGTTTCCTATTTCTACATACTTCTTTAATGATGGTTTTTAGTTTCCTGCCTTGAGTGCTTGTGTTCCATAATTCCTGCCATTTATTATCAATGAGGGTTTTAGATATGCTATTGAGTTCGCATATGCTATAATCTAGGTTGATGTGAGTGGTTTCGTTTAGTTTTTGTTTAGCTGTTATATCTGCCATATCGTTACCTGGTATGCTAATATGGGATGGTATCCACATAAATTCTACTTGTAAGTTATTATTGTTCAGTATTTTTAACAATAAATTGGTTTGCCTAAGATAGTTTTCTCTTGATTTGGTGTTGTTATTAAGTATTGAGTTTATGACGCTTAGCGAGTCACTTATTATTACCGCTTGGGGTATTTTGTTCTCTTTGATCCATTTGAGTGCTTCAAGTATGGCCCAGAATTCAGCTGTGTATATAGAGCAGAGGTTAGGTAGTCTTCGTCCTACTTTAATGTTAAGTTCGGGGATTACGTAAGCTGCTGCTGTTCTGGGTGGTTCTGTAATTTTGGATCCATCAGTGTAAATCTTAATGTAGTTGCAATATTTTGAGTTGATTTCTTCTGTACAGATTGTGTTTAATTTGAGTTCCTGTTCGTTTTTATTGCCATATTTCATAATGAGGGTGTTAACTGTGGGGTTGATATTTATCCATGGTTCTTTGTCATAGTGATTTGCAATTTCTGCTTGGAGTTTGTCTATAGGAAGTTGTTCAACTAATTGATGGACTAATTTCCCTGCTGGTATGTTTTGTGATAATTTAGTTCTAAAAGGTATGTTGCATTTATTTATAGCTAGCCGGGTGGGGTGTGTGTCGGGGTGTGTTGTTAGCCTGGCTGCATATCTGAGGGTGAGTTCTTGTCTTCTAAGGTGGAGCGGCAGTTCTCCAGTTAAGATTTGAAGTTCCACTAGTGATGTGGATGGTAGTGCACCAGTGCAAATAATTAGGGCCTTTCTTTGTATGCTATCTAGTTTTTTGAGGTTATTTTGCGGTGCCGAGTTGTAAATTTGGCATCCGTAATCTAGTTTAGATCTAATTAACGATTTATATAAAGCTAGTAAGGTTTCTTGATTGGATCCCCAGGTGGTTCCTTTAAGGGTTGTAAGGAGGTTAAGGTCTTTATTGCACCTTTTGACTAGTTCGTTTATGTGGTGTCCCCAGTTTAGCTTGGAGTCATAATGCATTCCTAAAAATCGTGCTACATTTACGAATTTAATTTCTTGATTTTGGATGGTGAGTTTGGGAAACTGATTTTGTAATTTACGTTTGGTGGTGAATAATACTGCTATGGTTTTTTCATGGGATATTTTGAAACCCCATTTATCAGCCCATTTCCCTATTTTGTTTAAACTTGTTTGAATATCGCTGATTACTTTGTGGTTGGAGGGGTTTCCTGCTCTCCATAATCCACTATCATCAGCAAATTGTGAGAGTTCAATTAGTTTTGATGTTAAGTTGGTGTCCAAGTCATTAATCATGATGTTGAAAAGGGTTGGGCTGAGTACGCTCCCTTGTGGTGTACCGTTTTCAAGTGTGTGTGGTTCAGAGTAGGTGTCGCCGACTCTGGTTGATATTTTACGGTCAGCGAGGAAGTTTTCAATGAATTTAAACATTCGACCTGTGATGGCGTAGTGGTTGAGTTTGGCTAATAAGCCTTTGCATATTCCGGGTGCATCTGGAGTTCTAACAGTTTCACTATTCTGCTAGTCATTCTTCTGGCTGTGTTGATCAATCAACAAGGGTAGCTGGACTGCCGAACGAGTTTCAATTTATACTGAAAGCGCGGACGTGATGGAAAACATCCCCCTAATAACATAAAATTCATCTTACCTAGATCATGACCAAAAAAAACAACAACGCGCGGACCTAAAAGAAACACTCACTCACTTTTTATGCTACCCATCACTATTTTAAAATTTTTTCATAAATCACTTCAATAGACTATCCACATACGCAAAGCAATCCAATCTAACCCCAAATATACACCTCATACACCAAAAAAGACATCATTTTAATCTACTATCCACACCAACTTACGTGAGCTCTTACAAACACACCATCACACCAACACATACCCTCACATTTTTAAAAGCAAGAGTTAGTGTTTATTTTCACACTACTCTACCTACACACATTGGCAAATTGATGGTTATTTCTTTTCTAGAGTATTGGGTAGCCCTGAAAAGGGCTGTTTTTTTGTTTTGCTATGGCATTCTTTTTTTAGTTTCTAAGAATGCGATGTCCTCTGAGGATAGACTTTCTGGCGATAGGTCTGCTTCTTCGAAAAGAGAAGAAGAACTCTTTCGTGTCGATACGGCAATCGACAAAGCCTCTGTCAGGTTCAGGTTGCTGCTGCTGTTGCTGTTGTTGCTGCTGTTGCTGCTGTTTCTGAAGTCTGTACTTCTCTGTCCATTCTTCTTTTTCCCTGTTCACTTCTTCTCTGAAGAGCTCTTCTATCAGGTCTTCAGTGATTTTTAACATTCTCACATTCTCTATTTCTTCTGGCTTCGGTATCAGACTGTGTCTGACCCTATGCAAATTCACGTAGGCTTCGTTGAGCTTAGCTAGTTTGGAGCACATCTTCGTAGGAGGATGAGTCGACAATGGATGGTTAGACTGGAAACAACCCCCCGTTCTTAAAGTCAAAGCGCGGACGTGAAGGAAAACATCCCCCACACGGTTTTCTAGTCTCAACGTTTCAGTGAGTGTCATGAGAGGGATAGTAAGAAATGAAAGAGCATCAATCCAACATTCTTATAGCTAAACAAAAGACAAAGGCATTTTTTTCAAAACACAACATTTTTTATTCAAAAATCACTTAACACTAAACAACAACATTTCTAACATTTTTAACAATAACACTGGACAACAAATTTTTACAAAAGTCATGTTACTGAAATAAAATTAGTCAATTCTTATCAATTTTTATGTGCTGAACACGAATATGACAGTCAAATTGCAAAATTGGCTCTAGTTTTTTTGTAATCTGCAAGAAATTAATGTTTACATAACGAAATGCATTCCAATAGTAAAAGGTCAACTGTAATAGCCTACCTATAAAAAATCAAGTCATTGACTACATCTTAGATTTCTTCGCCTGTCTCTTGTACAGCTGTTCGGGAGCATCTCTGAGGAGTGTCCAGCAGTAGTCAGCCAGCATTGTAGTGGACCATTTTCCCTGGTATCTTTGTTCCATTGTTGCGATATCTTGATGAAAACGTTCGCCGTGTTCATCACTAACAATACCACAGTTGCTTGGAAAGAAATCTAAATGGGAATGAAGGAAGTGAATCTTTAGAGACATATTGCAGCCAAGTTTCTTATACATCATCAACATGTCTTCTACTAGTTCCTTATAGTTTTCTGCCCTAACATTTCCGAGGAAGTTTGTAGAAACTAGGCGAAAAGCATTCCATGCTTGTTTCGCGTCAACTTCCAGCAAGTTGTTGAACCGGTCATCTTTGAAAAGCTCTCGAATCTGAGGACCCACAAAAACTCCCTCTTTAATCTTTGCTTCGCTGAGTCGAGGGAATTTTTCATGCAGGTATCGGAATGCTGGCAAAGTCCGGTCAATGGCTTTCACGAAGTTCTTCATCAAACCTAGTTTGATGTGAAGGGGTGGTAGCAAGATTTTCTGAGCCTCAACCAGAGCTGGGTGTTGGATATTCTTCTCTCCAATGGCTACATTCTGCCTGTGAGTCCATTCCTTCCTCATGTAGTGCATTTCCCTTGCTCGGCTATCCCACTCGCATAAGAAACACATGTATTTTGTATATCCTTGCTGCAGTCCCATTAAAAGGGCAACTACCTTCAAATCACCACAGAGGTGCCAGCTGTACTTGTTATACTCAATGGAATTCAGTAGCTGCCTTAAGTTATCGTATGTCTCTTTCATGTGGACAGCATACACTACTGGAATAGATGGAAGAATGTTTCCATTGTGCAAAAGCACAGCCTTGAGACTCAGTTTCGAAGAGTCCACAAATAGTCTCCATTCTTGTGGGTCATGAGTGATTTTTAAAGCATTCATGAGGCCCTCAATATCGGAACAGAATATCAGATTACTTTCCTTTCTGAAGAAAGGCTCCAATTGCTGGTGGCGCTTTCGATATGCAGTAATTGTGACATCTTCTTCTAGAAGATTCCATTGTTGGAGTCTTGATCCTAGCAATTCTGCCTTGTTCTTTGATAAGTCCAAATCACGAATCAGGTCATTTAGTTCTTCCTGTGTTATTCTGTGTGGGGTTGATGATGCACCACAGTGAAAATCTGGATCACTGCATGCTGATGGACCAGGAGAAGAACAGGTCGACTCACCTTTGTCTTCGTCAGATGAATCAAGAGAATATTCTGCTGGAGGTTCTGCAATAGGAAGTCCCTCACCATGTGGAACTGGTCTCAATGCAGACGGAATGTTTGGGTAGACTATTCTCGACTTCTTTCGCTTCGTTATTCCGCCGGAAAGAGGAGGAACCAAGCAGAAGTAACAGTCATTTAGGTGGTTGCTTGGCTCTCTCCACACCATTGGGACTGCAAACGGCATTGATGACCTTTTGCAATTCAACCACTGTGAAAGCTGTGTTGTACATGTAGCACAGCATATATGCGGAGCCCAAGGCTTGTCTTGGTCACCAACCTTGCATCCGAAGTAAAGATGATATGCCTTCTTCACTTGAGAATTGATACTTTTCTTCTGGTTGGCAAATGTCACTTCCCCACAAATATAGCAAAAATTGTCCGCGGTATTAACACACTTTCGAGGCATTACTGTTCTTTATTGTACGTAAATGGATAAAATAATAAGTTTTATGTAACAGTAGCTTGAACTGTCTCGCACAACGTCTAAAATATTTTAAATGCTGAACCTATCTGATTGGGCTTTATATAGTACACTGCTTACGTCAGCTTCAACAGCCGCCTGGCATTAGTATAATAGGCCTACACATGTATAGTACACTGCTGACGTCAACTTACTTCAGCAGCCGCATGGCATTAGTATTGCATTGCATCAGAAAATGATGCAATCAACTGTGGATGATGTGAGCATGATGGTATTATGCAATGTTACATCATTATTCCGGATGTTGCTGCAGTCCTACTGGAGAAATTTACACAGTGAAACATAGAAAATGAGGTATATGAATATCTTCAAAACGAGAGCCAATACAAATTTTTCACGTTTATATTCGTGTTCGGCACACCAAAATACTACAGATTAGGGCCTTTTCAAGTCAGTAATGATTTCACTGTTGACCAGTGTAATCCAACACTATAACATCAAACAATTTTTTTTCAATGGACAATCTACTTTGAACAGGGCTGACAACGTTGTGAATGAAATTGTGATTTCCACTGTTGGAAATCATTAGGCCATTGATGGACACTACGTTTCCTAGCTTGAGACAAAAGATAAGCATAATGGTCACAAAACCATCGATCTACTTTCACATCGTTTCTAGCAGAAGAACGAGGATCGAAATGAGTCACTAAATGTTCTAAGGAATAGCCCAGGCTGCGATGATGCAGAAAATACACACAGTACTGTCCACACACCAAGGAATCTGTGCCTTGTAATTTCACGTTATTGAATCGGGTGGTTTGAGCATTTCTTCTCATAAAGTCGATGATATCGTCTTCCAAAGGGGGCAATCCGTACGAATCGAAATATTCCACACATCCTTCTTGAGGAAAGTAGACGGCTACCCAGTGGGTTCCTGGGAGATGACTGTCGTCCGTGTTGATCACGTAAGCTTGATGGTCTTTAGGTTTGCGATGAGGGAGTTCATCTTTAGCACAGACGACAGGATTCCAAGAAGACGTATACGAACTGTGGTTCAAAAGGTAATAAAGTTCCCAGGTATCCATTGTTTTGTGTTTTCTTCTTTACAGGTAATAATACGTCGTCAATTCGATCCTGACTTTTTGCTTGAAAATGTCTGACGAATAAACGGTTATTCGTTCTGTTTCCTCACTCTGATTCAGGAGAGCTTCGATACGATGGATCTCTTGAGTGGTTAATGGTGGACAAGAATGTTCACGCAAGTCTTTATACCACTGGTGCAACACGTCTTTGTTCGAGATGAGACTCCAAGCTTCGTCCAGATACTCGTCCAATTTTTCTTCTTGACTTAACATCAGGCATTTATCGTGTTGAATTTGACTGGGATGATCGTTTTGACATCCATAGCAATTTTTCTTGATCAATTCCGTCATTTTGTCGACCAAGTGTTTGGCAAAACAGGAGACTAAATGGGCTTCTTGTTCTGGCCATCTCGACTTCATCATGATCACTTCTTCTTCCACAGTTTCCTCACATTCCATCTCCAAAGTTTCTCCACTAGGTAAAGAGGGATAACAGTCTTCCATAGCTTCTAATAATCTAGAATGACTTCTCTCAAACTGTTGATTTCTATGGTATTATCGAATTCTGCATACAGGATGACGTTCACTGTCTGTTTCAGTGGTTCTGCAAACTGAAGTTCCACACGAATCTGGCCAGATTTTATAGGGTGGAAATGTCCCTCGTCGCTGCCTTGGTCTGGAGTGAAATCGAAAGCCCACAAAGCATAGCCTTCTGCGTAATCGTTGTACTCAATGCCGTGACTGGTGTTGGTTCCTAACTGACCCGTGGCTTCGTACAGGGACAAGTACGATCTCAAGTAATTCTTCTCTTTAAAGTCAGGTTCGAAAGGTCGGGTACACAAGGTCTTGCCATCACGACTGACTTCGATTTTCTTCACAAAAAAGTGTTGAAAGTTGAAAGGATTTTTAGCGATAGTTCCGTTGAAGGCTGAATTCTCGACCATACCAAGGATTAAACGCTTGGGTAGCTGTCCTTGAAACAGATGATCTTCGGTTATGGATTGCAGTCCACTGGGAATGGTGAACGTTTTCACTTCCACACGTCGTATGGGATACTTGGCAGTTGTTCTGCTCAACGTTTGACTGATGTCGTTACCCACTTTGGGTAACACTTCTACGCGTCGTACGTAGAGTTTGGCCTCTAAAATTGTGCTTTTAGGAGCCTTATCAAGATTAAGAGCCTGCAAATGGAAAGCGGCACTGCTGCGATTCAGTCTCAAGCGAACATTCACCCCGTTCAGCAAATATTTCTCTTGCAACCACATGTCCAAATGCAAACGATCCATCAGTTCTAAACTCTTCTTATTTAAGATTTTGTTTTCTCTTGCCTCAAAGCCTTCATTGCTTAAATCTATTGTGTCGAACTTGTCCGGTGTGTCATCTACCCACAGCACACAGGCATTGAGATGACTTGTCTTGGCATCTGTTCCGTACGTCAAGAGATTTTCCAGGTAGGCACGGTAAGGGTAAGTATCCATGCTGCTGCTGACTAGTTTGTTATTCAAGTACAAATCCACTGAGCTGAACAAGGAATGCATGAAATTGTTGACGGGAGCTATATTATCATCGTCTTCTACTCCTTTATCCTCTTTTTTTAGAACTTGGACTTTTAAGTACAAGTAACTGCTATTCAGATCGATGTAATCTTCGGGCTGTCCTTTGATTTCAAACTCGATGGGAGCGGAATCGATCAATGAGGAGACGCGATTAAATTCCACCCATTGGGATTCTTGCATCGTCATCATGGTAGGGGGCATGGCAAACAGATCCAGTTCCGTCTTGGAACAGGCGCAAGACTCTCGGTGCATCATTTTGTTCTGTGTTTCAATAATCGAAAACGTCTAAGTCTCGAACGGTTCTTCTTTTCTTGGCCTTTCTCGCTTGAAGTCTGGTGAAAGGGTGTTTTCTTATTCGTCGTCTCTTTCTGCCTTGTCCTTGCTGAATGCCAGACTCGGTAGCGTGCAGGGCATTTATAGGTGTCTCTCGTCGGCCCAAAATGTCTTTGCCCGTTTGCAGCAAGACATTTTTGCCTGCCCTCATGAAGGCTTCTTTAGGGTTTTGTTTGTCGATGATGACATTTTGGAGAAATTCTTTGCCTTGTGTCAGTGCCGCATCTTTCAAGGCGTGCAATCCTCGTGTCACCATCGGTTTCAACACTGGGGCCACCGAACGAAAGGCCGATTTTAACATGTCTCCTAAACCGTGTCCTCGTTGTCGAGCCACCCCTCGGTACACTGGATACATGACTTACTTACTAATCGTGAGAGAACCGTTTTCGAAAATGGAGTTTCACCGTGACTTTTCCTTTGGTGAATGGAATATCTTGTCCCAAATCTCCTTTTATAGTAATGTTGACCGTGTCCAAATACGACTTGCTGACCGGCAAATAGTGAGGATGGACAAATTCGCGGTGGACGTGATAAGTGTTTCCACCTTCCTCGTCAGCGTTCGTGGCAGAATCCACTTTGAAAGGAATGACACGCAGTAATGGCACAGATGTATGTCCCACCACGTTGTATTCCACTTAATCGGAATACACAAAGATCAAATTCAGTCCTTGGTTCAGTTCTACTGGGGTACGAAAATACTTGACAAAAGTCTCGTTGTCAGAAATGCCTGATGATTCGGGTGGTGTTTTTTGTTCTACTTTCTTCCTCATCTCCATGTCACCGCCCAACATGTCAAACAATCCAGGACAAAATAAAATGGTTACGATTTTAGGCCGTTCAAATTTTATTAAGAAGCGACGAGCTACTTTGTGGTACTCCATGGTGACACTTTTGTTCTTGACATTGACACTCTTAAAAGCTTCCCCAAACACACTATTAAACTTGTTAGCTATGGTGTTGACCAAATGTTGACCGCTGAAATAATAGCCTGGGGGAATCAACAAGTTGTAGGTCCACGTTTTAGTTTTCTCATCATAGGTTTTATTGGTATATGTGCCAATCTTATCCAACTCTTGTTGCAATTGTGAGTCATGAACTTCCACCGTAAAAAAATTTTGCTGGGGAATGACATTGAGGACTTGGGTCGGGTGAATCATTTCTACCAAAGCCACTTCCCAATGGGCTTCGTGATCTAAGGGGATGGCCTGAGGTAATTTGGCCGTGTAACAGCACAACGTGTTGTGGGGAAACACCTCCATGGAACTGTCACTGGGTAAGGTTAAGTAAAATTGGTTTTGATGACTCATAATTCCAGAGTTCTGTGGCTGTCCGAGGGGTTAGTGGACGTCAGAGGCGTGTCTCCGCCCAAAATGGGGTTCTGGTTGTGGTTATTGGAGTGGTGACTGACACTGGCACTGGACACAACGTTCCCGTTCGAGGAGAATTTCAGGGAGGGATTGGGAAGCAGGTAACCGATGCAACTGCTCAATAAAATGGTCCACAATTGTTTGTCTCCTTGTTGCAAACTCAAATTGGCAATGGCTGCCCCGATGACACAATACACCACGAAGATTTGGCAGAAAAAGACGATTTGCGTTTTAGGCACACGTTCTCCACACCACACCCACAAGGGTTGTTTTTGTAAATCTTGCACAGAAGAACTAGGGGAAGAAGGAGTGGTCGACGTAGCTGCGTCTGCTGTGTGAAAGGGCATGATGGTCACTTCTTCTTTTTATAGTCGATGACTTGCGAAGCGTCGATCCAAGAATCGAAACTGGGTGGATATCCTTTCCAACGTACTTTGACTTCTTTGACACGTCGTTTGCCCACTTTACGGGTTCTGCGTTCGAGAATGCTTTCGATGTCGTACACGTCGTCTTCTTTTTTGGTCACACGTTGTAACTCGGGCAAATAAAACGTTCCTTTGAGTACTTCTCCGTTCATGTCTTCCAATTTATAGACGGCAGGATGACGACCATGCACTCGTCCAGTGACGCGAAACAATTCGGTCGTCCAGTTAGGTAAGTAACCTTTGTCGAAAGTGCGTTTGGTTTTGCCAATGCGCACCCAATCTCCTACGGTCAACTCTCCACTTTTCTCGGGGACAGCCCTCGTCGGGGACGTACCGAACAGGCGCTCAAACACCAGCACTTCGTTGTCGGGAGTCACGTCTTGCGGGGCACGTCCGATGCTTCGATGGTAAGATTGGTTGTACGCTTGCACCAGGTGCGGTAAGATGTCGATGTACTTCAGAGTGTGGTGATGCGTAAAATATTTCCACATGCGTTCTTTCAAAGTACGTTGAAAACGTTCCACGATGCTGGCTTTGGTTTCGGGATTCTCGGTGGTAAAAAAATGAATGTCACGTTTCTTTAATTCTTTTTGGAAAGCTTGGTTCAGAAATTCGGTGCCTTTGTCCGTTTGCCATCGAAGAGGGCGACGACCACTTTGTTTCAACACCCGTTGCAGGGCACGCACTAACTCGCTGCTCGATTTGGAAGTCAAGGGCACGACCCAGGCAAATTTGGAAAAGACGTCGATGACACAAAACAAATATTTGTAGCCGCGATTGTAGCTGGCCAAATGAGAGACATCGGCTAAATCGGCTTGCCATTGATGATCGATGCCTTCCACTCGGGTGCGACTTCTGGCAAACTTGCGTCGAATGGGTTTGTGTAAAGTGTAGGTAGCTTGTTCTTGTAACCATCGTTGCACTTGAGGTAAACGGAGACTTTTCAGTCGAGTTTTGGCAGCACGATACAATTTTTGAACTCCTGCGTAACCTGCAGGATGGGAGGGATCGTAGTAAATGCTGGCTAAGACTTTTTCCATTTTTTTTGTGTTGGTTGGTGTGTTAATAAGTCACCCACTCTTCGGTGATGCTACTTTGGGTGGGTCGAAAGGGTGGTTTGGAAACGGATTTACGTGTCCGATGGGCTACGGGAGTAGAAGTCGAACGTAGTGGTGGTGGTGGAGGTGGCAATGGAATGGCTTTGGTTTTCTTTTCTTTTTTCGCTTCTGGTTTCTCTTCTTTCTTTTTCACTTCTGTCGAAGGAGGTGTGGACATCATCTTTTTAACCCAAGCTTTCATTTCTTCTCGTTGGGGTGTGGGGGACGGGGTCAATAAGGATGCTGCAATCTTACTCGAAATGGGAGCTGCTGACGGTGTTTGAAACACTTCGCGCGTCTCTTCTTCCTCAGGTCTTCGTGGGGTAGCATCTCTGGTGACGGTTGGGGATGACAGTAGTGGTGGTGGTGGTGGTAATGATGATGATGGTGCTGGACTTTTCATCAAGGTCTTAAAATCTTTCAGAGTGGGTAAAGCTGTTTCGTCTAAAGCTTTCTGGTGAAAGAGTTGCAGTCTTTGCAAGAGTTGACCGTACTTTTGCGATTTTTCTGTTTCGGACAAATCTTGGCGATCCATCAAGGATTGCAATTCGTCTTGTAACTGGGACATCTCGCTCAAATTGGGATTGGGAGGTAAATGCGGGGTGCGTTGTTCTTGCCACCGATGGTATTCCATCCATCGTTTGTAAGGCACTAAAGCTAGTTTTCGTCCTTCCATGGGTTGTCAGCGGCCGATTCTGAGATCTTGGGACTTCCGAGGGCCTTTTTATCTTGCTCCCACCAGTCCTCCCAACATGGTTCCCAAGACTCCTTTCAGTATGGGGCCTAACAAGAGAGGTAAAATGCCTCCACGTTGGACCAACATCTTCTTTTTTTGACGAATGGGAATTTTCTTTTGAACCATTTTCCGAAGAACGTGACGATGTTTGCCTAAGCATTGTTTCTGGTGTTTGGACAAAGGGATCGTGCCTTTCAAGACGTTCAAACAACATTCGCACACGGTATCGATGAACTCTTTGGAGGCCGTTTGAATGAGTTTTTTTCGTAGGGGTGGAGAAGCTTTGGACAGGACAGATAACATGTCCCATGTTTGGCTAAACGTGGTGGCAGTCCTTTACTTTTCTTTCCTTGGGGTTTTCTGGAGGGTGACATCTTTGAGTCTTCAGGAGCACCAAAAAACACTGATATCCTACTCGGTCACAGGCCTTTTTTATACTGGAACGCGTCGCCATTGATTGTCTTTACGTCGTATCAGTTTGAGGACAGGCATGACACGTCGTGCAGGGGTACGTAACGGACTAAATCGAGCCAGTTCTTGCTTGGACAAATCCAGTAAACTTTGTAACATGCCCGATCTTTCATGGACTTTGATTTTGGGAGAAGGTACTTTGTGAGCAGCAGCCACTGCCGCTAAATTGGAAGGTCCTGCCACTGGGGAAGTTCTTTTGGGGGTCATCAACGGAGAAGTTCTTGGTGTAATCAACGTCTCCAAGTACTCTTCAGTTCCTGGTGACATCAACGGAGAAGTGGACAAACGTGAGGCTGTCGGAGACGCTGTGGCAGGTCGTGGTTTGCGAGTGTAAGGCTGCGTCCTGGCCGCAGTGCCTCTCTTGCGACTAGTTTTCTTCTGTGGACTTTTCTTTTTCTGAGGACTTTTTCTCTGTTTCTTTTTCTGGGGGCTTCTTTTCTTTTTTCGGGGTGGTGTCTGGTAAGAGGAGGGTCCCGCCACTGGAGAAGTTATTCTTCTTGGGGACCTGGTCTTTTTCTTTTTCTTCTTGGGGCTTCGTTGGACTTTTGTCTTGGGGATAACTTTGGGGGCATTAGGATCCCATCTTAAGAGTGAGCGAATGATGACCCCTCCTAGAGTACCGCTCCCTCCAGGTTTCAAAATGATTTGTTTTTTGGTTTGAGTGTCGATGCGGGGATCGGCTAGTTGGACCAAAGCGACTTTGTTTCGATCGAAAAAGCGTTGGGTTTGATGAGGAATCTGAATGATTCCTTGGAGTAATTGACGTGCCGTCACCGTGAACCATCGTAAGACTTCTTTGAGGCTAGCTTCTAAGACACGAGCTCGTGTTTGTGGATCTTTTTCTCGACTGATGCCATACAAGGCACGAATCAATTTGACGGGAAGATGCGACTGAAGGGACGTCATGTTCGCACTGAGTGTGAGACAGACGAAAAAGGGTCTGAGGTTTTTATAAATTTTTTTCATGGGGAGTGAAATGAAGTCGAGGAAGGAGACGTGTACAGGACAGGCCCTCCGTCTTGGCACCAGTGGTGAAACAAGTGGGTACGAAATCGCAAATCCTCGGGAGTGGTAGGTTTCAAATCGACGAGTAAATAGGCGTGTGGCGTTTGAGTGGCATCGTCGTACGCCTGAGTCAGCCAAGGCGTTCCTAACTGTTTGGCTAAGACTTGCACTTGCGATTTATCTCGAGGGCTTTTAAACAAGACCACGTAATGCGCATTGAGACTGATGGTGCGATGGGCTTTACTTTGTTGAAACAAATTTTGGGTGATGTAAACGACACTGGCATTACGGTGATGCCCTTTGCGCGTGAACCACAATTTAATTTCTTCTTCGTCTTCTCCTAACATGTCGTCGAAAATGACCAAATGGGTTAGACGGGAGTCAGAGACGATGCCGTCGTCTTCTTTAGGAATGCCTTCCACAAACACGATGGAATCGCCTTGACTTTCTCGCAAAAGGCTGTACGCCGATTGCCACTCTTTGTAACACCACACGATCCGTTGAGGGGGCCGATCGATCAAATGATGTTTATGTTCGATCAAACGTTTGACGAATTCGGTTTTGCCTGAACCGCTAGGTCCAGCAATGAGCATGTTAAAGGGATGGCGAAGATACAAAGCCTCCCAACTGGCACGATCTAAGTGTTCGTCGATGACTTTGACAGTAGAGGAAGAGGGAGCAGAGACAGCAGAGGTAGCCATGGTGTGAGAAATGTCACTTGTGACACGAAAAACAAACAAGACCAGAGTTTATATACTTTTTTCAGAACACGTTTATTGAATGTTTCAAATATGAACACGAAAGACAAAAATAGATACAACCCAAATAGTGATGTACAGGAATATAAAACACAGCAAAGCGATCAAAGTGGAATATAAACAAGTGTCTGTACAACATGTTTTGGTTAACCAAGATGTCCTAGGGACAGTGTGTAATGTTCTTACAGTCTCTACATGAGGTATTGTCACACAAGTGTCCTCCCGGAATGACCTTTCAGGAATGTCCATGACAGTCCTGTCCTGAAGCGAGTGGTTGTTCTCGGTGACGGGTTCTTCTGGCACCGTCACTAACACAGGTTGAAAAGTAACTTTTTTCCTTGAACAACTCTTGTGCATACTGGGCCACTTCTTGGGTCCAAACCTCAAAACCCCCTTTTTTCCAGTCACGAACATCTGTCCAATGAGGGTGTAAGTCACAAGCTACACACACATCGTCATACACGTCTTGGGTAGCTAAAAGTTGACGAATCTTTTTTTCCTGTTGAGGTCGAGAAGTATCCAGATGAAACCGCAAGGCTTTGAGCAAAAGGAGTTTTTCGTGACCATTTAAGGCCATGGAGGTGGTAAGTACTGATCGTAAAGAGTCCACAAAGAATCGGCTGGTAAACGAAATCCCAGAAAACAAGTCACTAAGACACACACCACTTGTCGTCCCAAATTGAATGGATACAGTTCTTGCAATAATCGATGGTAATGATCCACGGTTTGAATATGGTCATTGAGTTCCTTCCACGGAATCTGTTGGATTACATACGACATAAGTCGTGGCATAGCTGCCTGTTTTTATAGTCTCTTTGTTTCGAAAAGAATACACGTACTTTCTAGCCAGTGATGTTCGTTTTCCAGTGGGTAATGTAAATCTTGCATACTGTAACCGAAACGTCAGAGTTCGATTAGAAGTTTCCTCTTCCGCTAAGTAGATTCCACGTAAAATATGTTGGTAATCCTTTACCTCGTCTTCCTCAATGGGTTGCTCTAGGTGAATCTCGAAGTAACCAAAATGATCAACACGTGAATCATCGGGGGCCTGGAAGTATTAAACAAGGTCTGACCACTGAAACAATTTCTGACGAATCAGTTCTCTTATACCCTTCAGGTACCAGTGGGTAAAGATCTGGTGACGTAACGGATGCAATTATTCTTTACGTTTCACTTGTATTTTGACCAGCTCTCGGTAAATGCGTTCTCTCAACTCCACAGGCAAAGCACGAATGTTCTCTTGTAAAGTATCCATGAATAGGTCATACTAAATCCTCTTTGGTCTGACACAAGAAATGTACTCTTTGCACAAACATGGTTTCACTTCAGTGTCGAATTTAAATCGTTGAGTCACTAATCTACACATTACAATTCGTTCAGAAGTTTCCTCTTTCACTAAGTTGACATTGTGTTCAAGATGTTGGTAATTCGTTAACTCTTCCTCTGGAATTCGATGCAGTACGTTTACAATGATGTAACTACAATCGTCCATACCAAACCAATCCTTTTGAAAACTAGAGGATCGTTGATCAATGTCTGTCCGATGGAACACTTTCAATTGAATCAATCCTTGTATAGCTTTCAGGTACCAGTGGTTCAAACACCGGTGACGTAACGGATGCAATTGTTCTTTACGTTTCACTTGTATTTTGACCAGTTCTCGATAAATGCGTTCTCTCAACTCCACAGGCAAAGCACAAATGTTCTCTTGCAATCCATGAACAGATTATTATGGTAAGAAGTTACTTCAATGTCTCGGTCCCACTAAGGGTAAGTAATGACAATTCGGTGACCATCGAGCATGTTCTACGTAGGCCGAATCTTGCGGTTCCCAGTGGTGAAGTGACACACCGCAACTGAAGCACTTGACTTTATCTCCTTCGCCCAAGTAGAAAAATCCGGCTCTGGCTAATTCTTCGGGGGTCGGTCCTCCCAGATACTTAGGCCATTTTCCTTTGAACGATTGAAGACGATTTTCAAAGTCGCAGTATTCCGACAAACGCACAGGGAACGAATATTCGTCTTTCACAGGTTCGTTTCGATGAGGGTTGAGTGACATGGGTAGGAGTTTGCTCAGCGCTGGATGACATCCGTAGGGGGGTAGACGTGAAGGTGAAGGTGAACATTCCCCTTTAAAACGAAACCCAGTAAAATGTCCAAGAGGACGAGCGGCATCACTTTCGCATCCCACAGGTTTGACACGCACAGCATCACTTTCCATGATAGGGGTAGGGGCACTAAAGTTCCCATGATGCTTTACGGCATCGCTCAGGTCACAAGGTACAGCATCGTACCCATCGCAAGGCTCACAATCGCATTCCACTTCCGAAGCCTCACACTTGAATTGTGCCCTTCTAAACAACTTGTTCTGTGTTTCTCTGAAAGTATTCATCTTGTTCGCTCGGTCTTGGTAGTCACAATGAACTATCGATTTTGCCTAGGGTTCCTTTTTATATACAGACCAATACCGACGTGACCGTACGGTAAGGTGAAATGATTGGGAAGTCGAACTCGCTTCTGGTATACAATTTGATAGATTTTTTCCAAGGGTCGACTGACGATGTGGTGAGTGGGTAAACGTACAATCTTGTTCGGTTGATAGGTGGTCACTTTAAAGTTTCCATCCTCTCCCGATTGCAAGGCTTCTTTCAATACCCCAAAGTTGACCACTCGACTGGTACGATAATTCAGAGTCAGTCCTTTCACTTTGCACGTCGTGTGCACTTCTCCTTGTTTGTCACGGTATTCGTAGCCGTAATTTTTGGAACCGCCACTGATGAAACTTAAAATCTTGTCGTCGGGATGCTCGTCTGTCCAGGCTCCTAAACGGTCTCCTTCGATGTTAGGGTGATGTTGAATCGGGTGATGGATGTAAATGCAACTGTCCGTGTCAAAGTACAGGACGCGTTCCCCTAACAGTTCTAAAGCCTCGTACAATTTTAAGCGAGCATGGGCTGTCACGTAAGCCGCAATGATGACATTTCCAAAAGGGTCGTCTTGTACAAAGTCCAGATCTTCTTCGTAATTGACCAAGATCAAATTCTCTCGAACGACGTCCACGTGTTTCATGTATTTGGTTTTGTCGTGAATCATCTGGAAGTAGCGGGAAGGTTCTGTCAAATATTCCGTCTTGGGTAAACACGGTCGTTGTGCCATTTTACCCCACAAGCAATTTAACATCACTTTGGCAAACGATCGCCTGCCTTCGTTTTTCTCGATGTGGTCTAAAGTGATGCCTTCTTGTTCGTAGTATTTCTCTTTGAATTGTATTTGGTCTTCGGGAGTGTGACACCAGGAAGGATAGCCGCTGGCTTCTTGCTTCAGTTTCAAAAAGGCATCCACGTAGTCTGCGAAAATGCCTTTCTGAGTAGGGTCACCCTTGCGGTATTGTTGTGTCTTGGGAAAGTGGCAAATTTCGTACACTTCTAACAGTTGGTATCCCATGTCCAGAGCTTTGAACAATTCTACGCTGACCCACGTTCCCGTCAAGGCCCGTTCTTCCTGGCTGTGCTGACAAGGTTGGTCTTGGTTGCACGATTCGGCACAAGTACGGCACAAGGGAAACATCAGTTTGCCTTGACAATGGTGAGGTAAGACGGGATGGTAGAGGTTCGTGGGAGGCAAAACTTTGCACTTGATCAAGCCTTCGTATTGTCGAATGTTGACCAGGTCGATGTGTTCCGTCAGCAATTGCGGGTGCCCTGTAGGAAAGTGACAATATTTGCACACGTAGGGATACAGCGAACACACGTCCAAGTATTTGATTTCTTCTCCTTTCTCTTCGTCGGCTTGGTACAGCAAACAGGTGGCATTGGTCCTTCCTCCGTACAAACTATCCCTCGGGTTCAGGGGGTCCATCAGCTTGTAACTTTCCACGACACGTTTAAACTCGGGATCGGTTTTCATACGGTGATCGTACTCGTGTTCCCACATTTCCACCACTTGGTATCCTTGCTGTTCTAACTTTAGGCGTCGCTGACAAGTGTCCTGGTACAAGTCTTCCATGGTTCGTTGCAAAAACTGATTTTTAGTACCACGGTCAGGGTAACAAACAGGACATCCGTGAAATAAGCAACCGTTAAACTCATACACGATCTTGGGGTTTTCTAAGTCCCAGCCATCGACCGAATACGTTCCGATGGTCTTTTCACCCCCTCCGTTGCGGGCATGCTGAATCCACTTGTCTTCCTTGTCGCACAAGTAATGTAACCAACGTAGGGCTTTGACCGAGTATTGACGCTTGACAAAGTGGGTCGTTTGAGGGCTGATGACAGCCACTGTGTTTTCAGGCATGAATCGTTGTCGATACACTAGGGAACACGCTTTGGCAATGGTGCAAGCTTCTTTCAAAGGATCGACCCCTCCGTGTTCCATGAACAGTTCTCGAAATTTTCCACAGCAACGCCGTAAAATGTCCACGTCGGAACGACAATACTTTAGCATTTCTTCCTGAAAGTCGAAAGGGTCCGAGGCGTGAATCTGGTACCAAGCGTAGAAAGCTTCTCGTTGTTCGGTACGCATGTTGTCGGGGTCGTAATAGTGAGCCTCAGGCAAATGGGGTAGAACGGCGTGTTGATTGGCTTCCGTATTGAAAAAGTGTGGAAAGTACCCTTTAGCCATTTCTGTCATTCCAAACGTTTTAGGCATTCGACTCAAAGGCATGGCCAAATAGCTCATCGAATCTTTAAACTGTACTTGTCCCACTTGCATGAAAATGATTTTGGCTCCGTTCAAAGTCACTTTAGGACGCTCGGTGCCTTGTTCCGTATAGTGCCTCAAAAGAAACTGTCCATCGTATCCGGAGAAATTGTGAGCCATCACCGTGGCATGACGATGACAATCTCCGTAACGTTCGATGTCCTCTTGGCTCCACGTCTTGTCGATGGGGTCTAAGACCCATCGAGCGAAATCGGCTAGCGTGTTCGGCCCCCGAAAGATTTTTTCACGTCCTCCAGGAATCTTGCTGCAGTGAGGGCAATGACTAAAGATAGGTTCTTGAATGCACTTCTCGCACGCTCGATGAGCCACGCAGAAATTAGGAATGTGAATGCCGGTCTCTTGCATGCATTCGAAATCGAAAAAGATGAAATTGCCTTTCTTCTTGTGACCGTCCTCTTTCTCTGGTGGGGGTTGGTATTTTTGCACGTAACATTGGTGTTCCAAGTCCACGATGTGGTGACAAATGTGACATTTTTTCTTTCCTGAACATACGTGTGCCTTGACACTATTGGTACGTATGACTTGTTCACACGTAGAGCACAATCTCAGCAGTTGACAAGCGCATTTCTTCTGTGAACCTTGCGTCATCAAATGTTGTTGGTAACAGGTAGGGCTGACAAACGTGCGCAGACAAGTTGAACAAGGCACTGGTTCTTCGCTCAGACAGGGTGAAGAGGCCAAACATCCTGTGCATTTCCATCCACAATGCTTGTGTTGCTCTCGATTGTTATAACCATGGTCACATTTTTCACAGTAATAACTGTATCCCAGGAATCCAGTGATAGTGGTAATCGTATCGAAATGGTCATCGTGATAATAGACATGAATGTATTTTCCGTCCTTAAAGTCTTGCCCTCGAAACAATAGAGGTCCGCGCACTTCTTGAGGGTGCACTTTCAAGGTGTATCGTGGAGCTAGGACATCTTGCAATTTTTGCATCTCAGGAATGCCGCAGGGTGTGTCTTTGGGCAGTCCGGCTTGTTGTAACAGGAGTTCTGCTTCATTTCGTTGTTTGGCTCGGTCGGAACGTTGAATAGTGTCCCAGGTTCTTTTCCATTCTACCGTGTCGTTCTTGTTGGCATAGGTTCGTCCCACCACGATGGCACGGGCTAAGCACATCTGGTCATGAGGGTTGTCAATTCGGACGAGACTTGTTTTGGTGTTGCGAGGGTCGTCCACCAATAACATCTTTTTGCGTCCTGTCCCTTGAGGAGGAGAGACGTGGGTCATGTCCAGTGTGGCTTTACCATCGGTGATGTCAAACTGGTCATTAGATTGTTGTAAGTGTTGAATCTTGTCCATGACTTTGGAAGCAGTCAATTCTGCAGGGGTGCTAAACTCGATCCAAACAGGGGATTTCAAACCGTCGTGTTGTATGGAAAGTCTCAAGCGATCGTCTTCTTTGGGTTGACATTGTCGCTTGAGTGCGGTGAGCAAAGAATCCCACACCTCGGTGATGAACACTTCTGCTTTCTCTAACGGCACTTCAGCCTTGAAATCTTTAAACTTCACCGTGTATTTGTAAGCCGTGGTTCTAAATTTTCTAGAGGAGCGCTTTTCCGTCTCTCGAATGGAATAGTACTTTTCAGAGTTAACTAAGGGTGGTGAACTTGGTTTAGAGGTTTCGGATTCTGGTTCACTCATGTCCTCTTCAAAATCACTGGCATGAATTTGTGCCAAGATTTCAGCCCTGGTACGAGGCGATAGATCACGTTTCTGCCTCTTACTTTCTTCTTCTTTCTTCTCGAATGAATGGGATCGTTTCATCTTGAAAGCAAAAAGTCAAATGACTCAAGTTCAAACACCATAAACTACTTTATAGTCATGGCAGACCAGCATATATAAAAGGGTGTGTGTCTTGTCCTTTCACTATTCATTTCACTCTCAAGCCGAGCACAACGATGGAAGAGACTAACCAGATGGAACGTTTCGTCAGAGCTTTGCGAGGGGTCATTAGAAAATTCTCTTCAGACCAGCCTACGGACTACTCTCCTTCCTTTAGAGATAAAAGTCAAGATACTTGCTATATCTGTCAGAAGAAAAGGCATTGGTCTTCAGAGTGTCCAGACCGTCAAAAAAAAGAAAAAAACAGGGGATAAAAAAGACAAAAGTCAAGATACCTGTTATTATTGTAAAGAAAAAGGACATTGGTCTCCAGATTGCCCAAAAAAGAAACAAGAGGAGTCAGAAGAAAAGAGGAATTCTTCAGAAGAAGAGAGGGATTCTTCAGAGGAAGAGAGGGATTCTTCTGAGGAAGAAAGAAGACAGGTGAAGAAAAAAGAAACAGGAGAAAAAAAGAAGAAGGGAAGAAAGCGAGGAGGAAGAAGAGGAAAAGAGTGTGACGGTGAAGAAATTCAAAAAACAGAGAGACTAAACAAGGAGAAAAGAAGAAATCAATGAACTTTTAATTAAAGTGTTGTGTTGTGAATTGTGAATTGGATTGTAAAAAAATGGAGAAAAGAATAAAATAATGATATAAGGTAAGTGTCTTTGAGTTTTGATTTCAAAAATAAGAAGCTACACTCACGCACTCATACACAGACACGTACTATAAGGGTAAAATGGGTGAGTTTTTTTGAGTTATTGGCAAATTGAAATTGTATTTCTTTTCGAGAAATGTGGGTGGCCCTGAAAAGGGCCTTTTTTCTTCATGGTGAAAGGGTGAGTTTAAGCAATCAACTTTAACTGCCTTATGCCTTTGCCACGGCCAAGGCCTACTTCTGGACTGCGTAATGTTGATGATGATTGAGTTGAAATCACTAAGGGTGGTACGGTAGGCTTAGTCACAGGGTTGACGTGTTTAGCTCGGGAAGGTCGTATTCTCTTCGGTCGTGATAAAGAAGTCTGATACATTTGTTTCAGACTTCTTAACTCTGCTAAAATGTCCAACAGTACCGTGACCGTTTGATTTTCACCCTCTTGTTTCTTTGCTGCTACTTCTTCTTGCTGTTGCTGTTGTTGTTTTTTTCTTACCTCTTCTTCTTGTTGCTGTTGCTGTAGGAGAAAAGCCTGTTCCGCTTCCTTTTCTCCAATTCTTCTTTCTGTCTCTGTCTAAAATTTTCCACTTGCGGTAATGAAGAAGGTAACGAAGGTTCCGGAACAAATTCTTGCGAGGAGAGAAAATCCACAAAATCCCAATTCACCTCTTCTGAAAGTAAGTCCGGGTTCCCTTGGGCAGTCTCCCCTGCTGGTGCACCCCAATGGATCGTTTTCTGAGTTTCCGTCATGTTGAATCACTGTCGCATAGATTGACTGCACACAAACGCTAGCGAATCTATATAGACTACGTGACGTCACAGACTGCTCTCTTCGGATTGGATGCGGGCTGACTGAATTCTGTAACGCGTGTTAGGATTGGTGAATGAACTCAATCCGTTTCAATCCTTCCTATCCCTATAAATAAGCGCCGTTCACTGCATTGATTCACCTATTCTCGGAGCCTCAACATGTGGACCGACGTTGAATCTTCAACCCTTGTGTCAACGATGATGTTCAGGACGGACATGCTCATGTATGTCCGATCCAAGTGGACCGTTGTCCACAGGACCAACAGCAGCCTGTGGATAAGAAGAGTCTATATAGAGAGACAAGGTTGCCTCAAGCGGACTCTGATGTATGGCCCTGCTGTAAGACGAAGTTTGAGGACAAGAAGATGTCGCAAATGCCCTTTATGTTAAGGGCATATTAACATAAACCCAAAGGCCCTTTTCAGGGCCAGCCATATTTCTCGAAAAGAGATAGTCTTTGAATTGCCTACCCCTTTTTTTAAAAAAAATTTTAAAAAAAAAAATCCCATGCTAAATTCCCCTTGTCCGTAGAGTGACCCACGATTTATCGCCATGTTAAATTCCCCTTGTCCGTAAAGTGGCCCACGATTTATTCCCATGTTAATTCCCCTTGTCCGTAGATTTGCCCACGATTTTTCTCCATGTTAAATTTCCATTGTCCGTAGATTTGCCCAAGGGGTTTTGTAATGCTGATTCCCATTGTCCGTAGGGTGCCCCCATTCACTACTTATGTATGTCTGAGAGAGAGAGAGAGACGGAAAGAGAAGGAAAAGGAGAAAAATTGAATTACGCCGAAATATGGAAATACATTTAAAAATAAAATACACAAGGGCATAATGGCATGCAGTAATTCCTTAAATGGAAATATAAAGTAGTTCCCTAAAGTGATGTGGCCATAAAAATGGTATTGCCATTCTTGGCGATATTATTTTTCATCCAATTTTATATTTCAATATCTCATTACAAAATATAAAACTAATAATTGTTTTTTCCGACTTGGCAGAAAGAACTAGTTTGATACGGTGCAGAAATATGTCGAGTCCGATAGGCCAAGACATGGAGCAAAGTACGTATTCGGTTTTGTTTTATTACAAATCACCTTTTTATTGGTACATTCATTTCAAATTTTTGTATATATCGTTTAAAAAATTCACTTCAGGTCATCGGAAAAATTTGAATGCCATGTTCCGCAACTCTGAATCTGTGTTACTAAAATTCAGACACCTCCTGTTTCTAAAACTAATACGCAGTTTACGTAATGATTGAAATGTGCGATGACCACGAGAATCGGACGAAAATATCTGTAGAATAACATTTCTTTTTTAATTATTCTAACATCCACAAAAAGAAATTTCAACTGTCCTCTGTTTCATCGAGGATTGCACTCAAATGCTTAGTACTATGTGATACGAAACATTAGCTGTAGATGCTGCCACAAATTATTTGCAATAATGCAAATAATCAAAAGAACAATTTTCTTAGTTATAGACTAAATTATTCAGACAGAAAAAAAACAAATAACCATACATTTTTCTTTTAGAAAGGACACGAATATTTGTGGCATTTTGGCCAATCGTCCACAGGCTCAACGAGCAATTTGCAGGCTAAATCAAAGTATTTTGTTACCTTGAAATACGCGGTCTAAAAAAAAATTCTCTTCTGATTTACGACCAACTTAGGATGAGGTTAATTTTGCGGGATAATATATCTTTACGCATGAATTAGTTACGAGAATGTAAGCATGTTTATTTCAGTTTGATTTGGGTAATAACAATGAACAATGGAAAACAAAATGACATCGATACAATGGACATAGGCTATCTTTATTTTTATTTTTCTGTGTGAGTAAAGTGCGTGTTTGTATTGCTATTTATTTTGAAGTTAAAATGATTGCATTTCGACATTCTTGCGTAATATGCATTCGATAAACAATACTTTACATTGGTGGAATTTTTAATGCGTAGCTTATAACTGTCTCTACAGGTGATTTAATCCAATGAAATCTTACATGATAGGTCTCAGATAATTAAGTTTGTGCTATCTATTTATTCACTTTCGACTAACTGGCGTGGACAAAGCATATGATTTGTTGTGGGTGAAAGAACGGAAATATAAACGCAAATACTAAAAACATAATTGGTAATAAATACAAGACGATTGCCAAATTTCTATCTGACAGAAAGATACCAGTCCGAATCATGAAAGATTTCTCCGAGCAATACAGAGTGGATAATGGCACGCCACAGGGAAGCGTCACCAGTCAACATTATTTAATATCATGATCAATGATCTGGTAATCTTTGTCCACCTAAACCATCTCGACCTATCACAATGCGCCATTGATGCCGCCATATGGAAATCTGACAATCCCACAAGCAGAGAACAACAATAAATAGCAATCAAAGTATAATCAAGTAAAAAAAAAACTAAATAATAAATCCAATTAAAAAAATATAGAATCTCAGACTTAAAGAAAATATAGGAAAACAGGTTATTATGAAGTAAAACAAAAATTAAACAATAATCCAATTAAAAACACACTAAAATAAAGTAAAAACTGATTAAAATAGGATCTCAAACTTTGAGCGTCCACTGACCCGAAAGCTCGGCAAAGACACCCGTCTGAAATTAAATATATATAGCATGGAATTCTAAATATCTGATTAATTAAAAATAGGACCTCACACTTTATACCTAATTTTTTTTATACTTTTTTTATACTTCTTTTCTCTGTCTTCTTAACCAACGTCTTAACAATCTTGCATAAACTAACACCGCTATGAATCCACTCATTCAACCTAGGTGACAGCCATACAAATACCTAGAATTACTCACAGGACCCAAAAACTAGATCATATAAGGTGGTCTTGAAACCAGACAATCAGGACCGCCACACTAAGTGTCTCAACTCCAACAGCTTTAGGAACAAAAGACCCCAAATTATAACATAAGGTGGTCAAAACTCCAAAGACCATCAGGTCCAGTAGCACAAGGCTGCAACACAAAAACCACTGATAGACCGCTAAGACCCAAAAACCAAAAGCAACAAATAGAGATCAAACTTCAGCAATTTGGGAGCACACAGAAAGAATGCGGGCGATAATATTAACTAAAATAGATAATAAATAAGAGGGTTATACCCAAATCTTTACAGATGGGTCAAATTTTTTTTTAAAATCCTTGTAAAACAGCAGCAGGAATAGTCATCCCAAAACAAAGTATCTTGTTCGGAACAAGACTACAGGAAAAGTGTGCGATTTATGCTGTAGAATTCATGGCAATATTAGCCGCACTAAGGTACATCAAAACTACCCCAATATCTAAAATAGTAATTCCGAGCGACTCACAACGTGTCCTCCAAAGCTTGGCATTCGACCAGTTAAAGAGTAGACGTAATATGGTTAACCATGCAAGATATATACTTAAATAGAATGAGAAATTGTTCCAAGCGACCAACTCAGGAAACACTCGAACATGTGCCAAATAGTTGCCCCTAAACATAGGAGAACGAATTACATACCCGGAATTACTAGAGGCAAAAATTAACGAATCTAGTAAGGACATTTAAGAACATCCTGAAATATATAAAGTGAAGAGGAAGAAGGGGACAAAATTAAGTTAAATTTCATTAAAAATAATAAAAAAGTTTTAAAAAAATAAAAACCAAAAGAAATCACGAGGCGAGACGTAGCCATTAAAATATATCATTAATAAATAGTAATACAATGTTTTTTTTCCAAGACTGGAGACAGAGGTCCACTTTCACCCTATGTAATATTGACATACATTAACTAGCAATAATAAAAACCAAAATAAGTTAAAATCTTACATCCCCCAGTCAAATGAACAATCAGATTAAGGTGTATAACAGCAACCAAATCCAGACACAAGGGACGAACATGGCGAATAAGAGAAGTAATATGGGAGATAAAGACGCAGGCGGAAGATAAAAACAACGAAAGACACGGGATAGTAAGGAAAGCAGCGGCTATAAAGAAGACCAGGAAAAGAATTAGCCATCAAACAGGACAAAGCGAATAAGTACCAGAACCAGAAATAACAAAGATCAGGAACAGAAGAAGAATGAGAAACAATAACAAATAAGAATACTCAACGGAGTAGGAAAATAAGAAGACGATAGAAGACCGATATGACAGAGCTTTGAGAAGAGTCTTGGAAAAGAAACAATAACTAGAAAGAAATTGCCACTCCAAATTAAAAAGCTCCAACACAGAGAAAAGAATTGCCATCAAAGAATGCCTATTTTTTCTAATTATGTCGACTATATAATCACAGCAAGGGTGTACTACCATTGCATTTGTTTGGAAACAATATAGTCAAAGTTTTATTAAACAAATTCGTCGTCTTGTATTGGAAAATACCATAGTAAAAAGAAAACGCAGAACGATAAACAGAACTTTATAATAGGTATGTGGCTGGAATTTGGAACCTCTTCCTTCCATTGGTCAACATGGGGCATTATTGTAGTTACAATGTTCTGGCAGATGTTAGGCCGTTAGAAGGGACGGGATTTCCCATACATTGGACGATGCATCGTTTTCACGTTGAAGTGTCGCAATCAATGCAAAATAAGTGGATCAGAAGTATAGATGTTGGATGTATCCTAGTCCGAGTGTCCTCTGACCCTTGTCACCCCATTTGTTATATGTGGACATTTATGTTGGGGTGTAGAATCAGAGTCAATTCCCTATCGAAAAGTTAGAATTCGCCTACCCTATTTGGTGTCGGCATGGCGAATAAAATCCAAAAAGTACTCCTAAAAGTACAGATACAAGACCTAATAATACAAGTTTGGATAAACTTAAGTGGAAATCCAAATTAAATCCAACGCTGAAAGCATTGATAAGATTGTGGTGGCCTGCATTGTGGTGATATACCAACAGTCCTTTATTGCAGCACAGTACTATAATTCCAGGTTTTAATTCACTATAAAATCCAGAGAATGTCTCTGTCCAAGAATCTTATTTCTTTCATAACATTCTGTATTTCCAGAGAAAGAAATTCACTTGAATGAAATAATTTTGAATAAATAAATTCCAGCCAAAATAAATTTCTGGACATGACAATAATACATTTGATTATGTTAAATCTTAAATCAAGATTGAATACGTTTTCCAGTCACAGGATTATATCGTACTCTACTTGACCGCAGGTTACAATGAACATTTTCAAATAAAAACTTTCTAATGGAAAATTTCAATCTGGAAGTTTCTAAATGTTCACTAGATAAAATGTTAGTTATAAATAGAAGTTATGTTACTAAAATTGTTATATATAATAAATTAACATGTTAGTTACACCAGGGGAATACCAATAACTTATACCCATACCCAAATAAACATGTTTGTTTCTATTAATAATAATCCTAATATTAAAACCATACAGAAAAAAAAATATTTAGTTAAGTATTAAGTGTTTACAAAATAAAAAAGTGAATAATTCAGATTAGGTAGAAAGTAAACTTGATTTTGGACAAGGTTAAATTCAACATAAGTTGTTACATTACAATGGTATATAAGGAATAAAAACTAACAAATAATGCACATTCTCCTTTAGGCGGGCGACAACTTATAATTTGATACATGCATGTAACATATCACTACAATTATTGTTGTTCTAGTCATTATTTTACCTGCAGCAAATATTTTTTGGGAAAAATTTTAAGGAATGTTAAAAGTCATTAAAAACTCGGTTAAACAAAAGAGATGAAAGACATATTTTGTAACACCGATTCATTGTCAACAGAAGGTATAATAATATACGCTGACGTATATGACTTACTATTGGGCAACGTAGTATAATTGCTCATGTTCATGTGTATGTATGGCTATATATATATATATATATATATATATATATATATATATATATATATATATATATGTGTGTGTGACAACATCATGTATGTATGTACGATTAGAGCTACCTATGCGTAAGTATATAATTTCCTCAGAGACACTAAAGACCTACACAAAATTATAAAGATATATTAATTAATATGTTGTGGGCCGGGTGAGAGACTGATTTTGTACCCACGTCCCTGACAAAGATTAACCCTTAATTAGATAGATTTCATAGCATGTTGGTTGCATTGAAACAGGAGCACTGTAACTATTGTTTAGAGTGTTTGATCAATTTTCTAATAGAACATTTAAAAATGACACAATTTAAACTCTTGAAGGAAGCAGGAATAGATTAATTTCACATCACTGTTCAAAGAAACATAATAATAAACAGTAAATGATTGTATTAGTACTGTAACAGAAGAAACAAAATTGATTGAAAAACAATAACTAATTTTTCCAGAACCCAGGATCTTCTTATTATATGCTCAGTGGTTTCTCCGTTAACTTTACATCGTAAGAATCGTTCAGTATTTTGTGACATTGCACACCTTCATATTGCATTCACGTGCATAACTACTTTCTATTGTAAACAAAGAATGGACGCAGACGCTAGCAGTTTTCATTTGAAAACAAATCGTGTACTCCCTTTACATTTTGGTTGATGAAATGTGTTTTTGGATGATCTAAAGCAGATGTTTCGCGGACTACCACATACCAGCTGCTTTGGCACATTCCGCGTTAACTTTTTTGATACAATGTTTCATATTTAGGCTAGCTATACAGTAGACGCCAGACAGGGCCTATATAAATAACATGCAAGTGACAAGGCATAAACTTGTCATCTTTAGCTGGTAATAAGAATTGCAGAAATATACTTACAGTTTTACATCCTGAATGTCCTCAAAATGTACTTTCTTTCGTTTTGAAAATCCGAATTACACGAGCCATGTCATGAGTTCTCAAGATTGATTACGCATTTCGAAAGCGTACTATAATTTTGACTATATTCCCAAGTGCAATCACATCCTCCTTACTGCGCTCAAAATGAAATAAACATTAAATTCAATAGCATCTTTTTAATAATTGCAATTGAAAAACTTCATATTTTCCTGTATTATGATTTCAAATAGTCAATGATAGAACAAACACACATGCAGATGTCAACACGCTTCTCCCGCGCTTCTTCAATCCGATGTATATCATGTACAATACGCACAGATGAATCCAGTCCATAATCACGAAATTTTGTAGAATCGACAAACAATTCCAACATCTATTCATTCCAGATCAAATGGAAAACTTGTTGCATTACGCATTCATTCACAATATGACTCCAAATTTCAATTTTAATTAGACAAAACGAGATTTTCTTTCAAAATTTATATCTAACGCGCGACTGAGTTAAATTTATCTGGGTGGAGTTATGTGCGCATTAATAATGTTGTTGTGTAATGATGAATCTGGGCTTGTGTATTTAGTTTTGAATACGGCATACATTCATTTACTTTGTTTCTTGTAGTGTATTTCGTTATATAATTCAGCCATGGGTAGAATAAGTAAATGGGCATATAATAAAGAGGTTACTGCATTTGTATGGAAAAATATGAACTCGTTTTATCGGGTGGAGATACTTCACTCCCAAGGTCGTGCAGTATTTCATCCGAAAAACTCGTTCATATTTTCCCATACAAATGCAGTAACCTATAACTATTCAACTTTATACTTGTATTGCGAATACGAAGCACTGTATAATAAAGATGCCTATTGTACTTTTAATTGTTTGACTTCTAAGTTGTAAATTACCAAATATAATCTTACGCCACAAACTGATGCCTATCACCTGGTTAATCGTCATCTCAGCTAAACCAACATTATGAATTAGTGTCACACTCTACTATACGATAAAAGCAGTATCGAAAACAACATTGGCATGTTTTTTGTTTTCTTGTAGCTCTTTACATCACGGCGTATATAATTCGAGAAGAAAACTATAGCTTATCAGTAATTCCACTGATAGTGTAATTTACATGTAAACTATGACTTTGACTGGTTTCTACATTTATTTATTTCATTTTAATTTCATCTCCATCTCAGCACCCTTTAAACGCGATATCTTACAACTCAGTGAATCAAGCTTTCGCCTGAATCAGTAATCTTGAAACGTAGTCCTGAGTTTGGACATGATTTCCTCAAAAATATTTTGTATCTTTTATTGTTTCTTATCCGCATTTCGTTTTGTTATAATTGCTGGCAAAGTTGTGTAGCTGTTACATAATTGAATTCTTCAAACTTGTCATGATGCTCCCTCTTCGCGTGCATTGCTAAATTATCCTTACTGGTTGGATATAGGTCATGGTACTGTTAAATTCCCCTGACTGTTGTATGTATGCCAACACCACGGTCATTATTTAGTCGCTACGGAATTTAGGTCAAAAGAAAGCAAAATTTCGATATTTACTCTCCAATGTTTACTGAATTTGATAAATGACGTTGCTTTTACTGATATTACGTAATTTACATCAACTAGAAAATAAAAATAATTAATTATAATTAACAATACCTACATGGTACCCATTCTGCTGCCTCACATCTAGAAACTATTCACAAGAACGTGGACGTAATTTTCACACTATTGAAGCAATTTCACTATAATAAATCCATAAATCAAGATGTTTGAATATAGAAAGATTTGTTTAGTAGGAAACCACTGTGGGATTTGTCAAATTCAGGACAGAAAGTGTAACGATTTTAAATTTGATTACTCCCAAATATAAAACTGAAACATAAGCAACAAGTGTGAGTTATGTAAACTTTGCTCAAATAATCAAAAGTACGAATAGGAAAATATATGGCATCATGCCAAATGTTATAACATATACAGTAAGTCAAATAGGCCCTACATATTGATGACAGAAAAATAAAACGAAACATAATATATCGTGTATTGCTTCTATTGAACTTTATCCTTCGTCTTAGCATTTCGAATTGGCTGACACTCTTAAATCTAGTTTATAGTAATTACCAAGGAAAACCTTGCAAATGGTCAAATTAAAACGGCATACGTCCTTGTATGCAAGCAGTAAAAGAGTAGAAATGCACAAAAACAAAACGAGAACTGAGAAAACGCTAATAGAGAAAGCAATGCTAGACGTAGCCGAATAAGGTGTGTGAAGTAATTGTAACAGAGAACAGAAATATTTAGATATTACTTTCTTGCAAGCTGAAGAAAGAAAAAAAAATCTTACAATGAAACAACGTTACTCAGAATCAGGATAATAACTTATTTTGAAGCTACAGTCGGTTTATACAAATTTACATAAGGCAGTAACAAACATTCATACTTGCTCTTTAAAGTTGAACATGTCATTATAAACGATATTGAAAATTACCTTTATAACATTGAATATGTTGTTTTGTAGATTTAATTTCCAAGTGGAAATAATAACATCATGCAAAACGATCATGAGGTAAAGGAAATACACACTTAGGAATTGTAGACAATATTTTACAGACTGATAAATGAAAATGTGTTAGATGATCTGTATAGTAATCTAAAAGCATTGTTTCGTCGAAAGAGCACTGTGAATTCTACGTAGATGATAAATAAAATAGTGTTACGACTTTATGGTCTTAACGAAGAAAGAAGAAAAAGCTAAACCAACTAGTACAGAACAATTAAACTAATTATTTATTTGGTTCGAATAAAAAGTGAAAATATTAAAGTAACGAACAATATTGTGAATTTAATTCCAAATAGTCCTAACAGTTTTAACACTTGTCTTTAAATTTTTAATGTGCTGAAATGCAATTGGTCTTGATTTTCATAATGATATAATCCAGAATGTTCTTGAAAGAATTCACAATAATCACAAAATAATAATTTGTTTCAAAATGTCAATGAGCATTTTGTAATTCCAATGAATAATTTTTAAGTTAAGAATTCTTCCCAAACTATATTTCAACACAACTGACCTCAAGGTAGGAGTGAAAACAATTATATTTACTTGAAACTTGTATAAAACCTATAGCACAATAACATGACCAGAATATGTGTCATTTTCCCTTTAAATTCTTAAACACTTTCTCATATAAAAACAAGTTTTGGCTTAAAGTAACAGTAAAACAAACAATTTATAACTTATAAACTAGACAAAAGGAGGGTACTCCTTCTACTACCTTCCAGTGTTGAAAGACCATGTAAACATACTTACAAATGTTGTTTTAAATTACACCTACAATCATGGATAAATGTTAGCTATATAATTTCTTGTTGATAAAAGACCTTTTCAATCTACAATCATGGAGAATAGTTAACCAACAAAACTAATATAGAGTTGCTTAAATGGATGAAAACAATTAAAAGGTTCTGTCAACGTAGAAAATACTGACAACATATGCTTTTACTTTCCCATAGAGAGAATGCTACAAAACTTATTATATCAGTGCTTTGCATGCAACTAAAGGCAGTTTACAAAGATTACATACCAAATGCTTATAGAAGTACTATATATTTCTTTTGGACGGCTCTTCGAAAAAATGTATTAATGTACGTTTATATTGCAAGACATGCATGTATACACCTTGCAACTATTAAAAATAAGTATCTTTTAAATCCGGGTGGGCTACACTAATAATTATTACTAACCCAAGAGAAGAACGGACTATTAAAAGGTCAAGTAGCTCCAGCCACAATCAGCAAAGCCGAGTGTATATATGTATAAAATATAAAAATAATAAGGTGAAAGGTATAACAATTTAATAAACTATATCTTGGTATTCCGAAACTAGAGGACAATTTTTCGGTGCAATTGCTTCCAATCAATACAAGACCTATCCAAAATGCCAACTATTTCTTCACGCAAAATTCAAGTTTAGACTCCTTCACTCCCGTGTCCCTTCGATTTTACTCATCTGTAACTTTCGCCTTATATTCCTTTCGGTACTTCCGGTACCCTTGTTTCCGTCTCCCGGCCTTCTTATCGGTACTTCCGGTACCCGTGTTTCCGTTCTCCAGGTCTCCGTGTCGGTACTTCCGGTACCCGTGTTTCCGTCTCCAGGTCCTGCGCCTTCTCAGAACTCCTCGTCTCGTTCTCTCTAATCTTCGGGTGACGTCATATCCTACCCGGAAAACTTCCTGTGGATTAGAAGGACGCACAATTTGCCTCCTCAATCAAATACAGGAGAATTAGTATACTCGCACAGAAATTTCATAAGCATAATGACAATTAAATCATTAGGTCAACACATACACTTACATTTAAATATTCCACACACGCTTGTTCTATAAAAAAAAAGGCTATAACAATAATATCACGACTACTGATACATACACGCATATCACTAATTCTCTGTATAGTAAACTATCAATATCAACACCATTTCTACGCCTTTCCTACCTTACAAATTATAAAATGCACATACAAATATAAAAATGCCTAATTACATGTGAAAGAGGCCAACTAAACCTAATTTAGTCTGGTTCCCTGCTTAGTATGCTCCCTGCGTTGCCCTCAGCTATACTAAGCAGGGGACCAGACTAAACCTAACTCTGCATAATCACCGTTATATTTTCAAATACAAAAAAACACAATTTCTAACACTACTCACTATTAAATTCAGTTCTGCACCACGATGCAACATCGTAGCAGGTTACACCGTCCACTTCGATTTTATCCTAACGACTACATACATTAATATTGAATATTATTAATTTGCTATATGCTATATTACGACATGTTGATAATTCAGTATACATAGATAATTAAAGTTCTACTAAGTTAAATGCACATAATAACGTATAAATCTTACGACACCTAGATAGGAACGTGAGACAGATTCGGGCGAAGATATTTCACATCAGAAGCCTTTGTACTGGTTAGATTAAGTAACATTTACAGAACTGATATTTCACGCATTTTAGTCCGGTGTAAACTCAAAATAGGTCTGTCATATCATTTTGTTATATATATTCATCCATCCATCATGATCAGAATATCTCTTTTCCTATCCTAGCTTTTCCTATCCTAGCTTGGTTGCTACACCAGCGTCATTAATAATTTTTGATTGCATTTAATCTCGTATGTCTGTTGATAGACCTGTTGGCAATAACATTATGAACTATTCTGTGCTGCCGCTGTGGGATAATTATAGGATAAGAATAATCAAACAAAGTGTATGTCACCCCTCAAGGAAAATAAATATTGACAAGGATAATGTTTATCCGAGTCCGATTTTCATTTAAATACTAAGAAACATTTCCTAGTTGGACCTATTTTACCAGCTTTTACCTGTATAAGCTATAATATAACAATTGATTTAAACAATCGGACATATATGTAAACATACATGCAGTTCTTTTTGAAATGTTTATTTTTATGTAACTTGTTATAATGTGTGATGGCCGTTCCGGTGACATATTGGTTAGAGCGTCCGCCACGGATGCAGGAGGTCACTGGTTTTAACCCCGGCCGAGTCACACCAAACACTTCTAAAAATGGTACTAACAACGGCCTCGCTAGGCGCTCAACATTAAGAGGTTAATGTCAGGACTTGTCGGCCTGGTGTCAGGATAATGTGACTGGGTGGGACATCATGTTATATGTCTGTGGAATGATGCCCCAGTGCTAGACATCACTTTAAACAGCCACACTGCCAATATCGTAGCGATATGACTGGAAAATTGTTAAAGCTACGTTAAAATTCTAAATCACACACAGACACACACACACACACACACTGTGTAATGTTTATAAACCCAACCCCAATTTATAATTTATTTTTACAAATTTTATGCCGAGAAATTGATTTGCATGGATGGGTTCTGTACTACAATTACATGGTGGCCCTGGTGGACCAAGTGGCCTTTACTGATCAGTGCCCTTTCATCTCTGTCCGCGTGGATCGAGTCTCGGCAAATGTGGATATGTGAAAAAGCTTGCGAGTATCTTCCCGTGGGTCGGTGGTTATTTTTTATTGGAAATTATTTAATAGAGGATTTGTATCACCATGACTCCCTCAAACTCAAACAGCTAGAGTTGAATGTCCCGTTTTTAAGGCGCTCTCCATTAAAGACAATTTTTATCTGACCTTCGTCAGCCTGGGCTCGAATTTCAGCGTGACCAACGTGGGTATTTAAAAAGTTTTGCCAGTAGCTACCCAGGTGGTTGATTCTTCCCGGGTTCTTCCTCCAACAAATATATTAATGTATAGCCTTCCATGCAATGAAAAATGATCTTAAACTTCAGGAAAAAAAACCAAACTCAAACTCAAACACGAGCCTAGTGGTTATGCCCTATTGCGTAGGGTTAGATTTCTATGCTGAATTTTGATACCCAGGTTATTATTAAAATGGCATGGTTGCATTCACGGCTACTGAGCACTTAAAATATAATGCCAAAAATTTAAGCCTTTCCAACACGGAAAGAAACCATTTATGAAAGTGTAAAGTTCATATACAGTTAGGTCACATGTTTATACAGTGATATATCATATCCTCAACCGAATGTGGCGATAGCTTCTGTTCCCATAGGAGTAAACATATCTTTCCGCGGGGCATACGTCAATGTATATTTTTAATGAATAGTTTTACAAGAATGATTCAGATGTATCTATTCTGGTGTATATTCAAGTGTGCAAAAACAAATTAAGTTAAACGACATATGATAATGTGATGACAGCTTCTGCAACAATGCCGCAGGACAACTATCAAATTCTTAACCAAAATTAACAATAAAAAGAATACATTTTATATCAGACATGTATTATTTTCTTGTTTTCTGACATTTAGATCTATAAAACCCACGAAAAAAATATTGCATTATACTTTGTACGCATATTTTGTTTTGCTTTTAACAGAGCAACATTCCAGTCAAAAGAGAATTATCCCAAATGACGTCATCGGCAGCCATAGTTGTGGTATGCTGGCAGATTTACCGTTTAGTTTATGTGGAACTTGAAATAAATTCATTCAATCTCAAATACTTTTAGAAAACATAATTCTTAGAACGCATGTCAGGGTTTCTGTTAGAATCTATACTTGTAATTTTTAACAAGATTTTGCCTCAGTCTGCCTTCTTCAAAATGATCAGTTTGGATGGTCGCATATAGGTGAAGCTGCCAGGTACATCGTACATGTAAAATGGGCCGAATGTCGTCTGTTAGTGACCTTATCGGAAATCATTCCAAGAGATGACAGAACGATTGATGCTTGACAGCTCCTTGCAAGCTGATATCTACCAGGGTTATTGGAGTCACTGAAAACATACGTTGTGACTTACACTTATTTTCCACGTTCACGTCAGCCACACTAATTGTGTGACAGCAATGAAATGCATCTGATACCAAAGAATTATGCTTTGCAGATATAATTGTTTAGCAGCGGCCTCGTGTGACATATTGAATCACTACTTCATATCTAAAAATAGAAATAGAGAAGAAACTGCCGTTCCCGACGAAGGGATAATACAATAGCCGTCTGGTACCTTTTTAATTTATAAAATACCGTACATAGAGAAAATGGATAGAGCAAATCAATTTTTAAACAATAAAACGAAGCAATAGTTAATCTGACTGATCGCTTTGTAAATGTTGTGCTTCCTAGCAATCTATAAGTAAGGCTGTTTCTGTTCTATTCGTACAGCTCTTTAACGCTATATAATTCCAATTTTTGTAAACGGTCACGTGATACTGATCTGGAATTTTTTACACATCGATACATTCTGGGATTGCGTTCGGTTTTTGCACTGTTTCCAATATAAATAAACATTGCGGACACGTAATTGTGAAACGATTGTTTGATCTTTTAAAAAAAAAGTATTCAGCAAATAAATATAAATTATACCCTTTTTATACTTTTTCAAATTTTGTTTGATTGAAATGCATTGTTTACAATTTGGCGTTTGTCTGCTACATAGACTCCCAAATGACCGATTACGGTGATTTTTCACTGCAATTTTCTGCGGAGGTTTTTTTTAACAATTAGATGACAAGGAGTTAAAAGAAATAATAACAGCGATTGAAGCAGATGAAAATGGATTTGACTATAATGTGATGGATGTTACAAACGCTGAAAATGAAACAGAACAACAGAGATTGATAAATTCCCTCACACAGCACCCTATGACCTCAGTCACCCTAGCCATACACAACAACAACAATAATAGCGTGGGAACTGGGCCAGTCCATTTTGAGGCCTCTGAGAGATATAAACCAAGATTCGAGAAATTATCTGAGGAGGTCTTAAAAGCTATTGAAATAAATCAATACTCAGAGGCTAATAAACGAAAAACAAATGGGGTATTGGCGTTTTCAATGGTAATTTTTTTTTAGCTTTTTTATTTTAATTTTGTTTGCTTATTTAAGAAGACGTGAAACGTGTGTGGATGTTGGTGGTTTGGTGAATATGACCACTTACACAAAAATACAAACAAATATTTATGAGACCACTATTGAAAGACTGAATACAGTTTTTAAATGGTAAAACTACCATCTCCACCAATGTGACTTAACACCATTGAAAAATGTATATAATAATCCATAAAGGTGATTGTTTTGCTAATTTAAATTATTTTGGATGTGTAGTCATTAATTCCCTCCAGCACTCCAGCACTCACCTATGCAACCAAACAAAATATGTGGCCGGTTTTGCAAGCAACTCTAGATTTAACAACTGCACATTTAATTTCAGATTAGATAACTGAAGGGGTCTTGTTAAGTATTAACGCTGATGAAAAAAATATTAAATGTCATTCCTGAATAGGACATACTATAATAATTAAAAAAATGTTATTTTGTTACATGAAAAGAAATGTGCTGACACCACTGGTAGCCATTGCCTAAGATGTAAAATATGAAGCTGCTGAATAAACTTAGCTGTGACAGTAGTTACATTTCATTTGACATTAGATCACTGAACGGGTCTTCACAAGTATTAACGCTGTTGAGAATGACATAAAATGATATTTCTGTATACACTTTAATTGTTACCTTTATGTTAGTAAGGGATAGATCATCTTCTTCATATTTCCATGTTTTTCATTGATAAAATCCATCATGATTTAAATTTGATTGGAAATTTAATCTAGCACACTAGTTCATTCCGTATCAGCTATTATTATGTAAAGTCATGGTCATCTGACGTAACAGACGGGACTGACTAAAATTGAACAAGAATGTTTTAAATGAAATAAATGTTTTGAAACCATCGGAAGCCATTGCCTAAGATGTAAAGTATGAAGTTTCTGAATAAACATAACTGTGACAGTAGTCAATATGTTCGTATGATTCTGTACAGGTTACGTATTATGGGGCGATGTGAAGCGGCGAATGAAAGGAAAGTAAGCGCTACTTAAATTGGAATGTATTGTTGATGGAATAAATTGATTTGACGAAGAAAGGACGATTTTGGAATTATAAGGATTAAATGATCAAGGTTGGGTATTTATCGATGTGCAAATTTTAAGTAATCACTCACAAAGTTAACATAAAGTCATTCGAACTTTATTTACTTTGTGAGTGATTAGGTAAAATTTACACATCTATAAATACCCAACCATGGTCATTTAATCCTATATTATAAACCTATTCTTCTGATTTAATGCACTATAATATTTACGTACTCAAACTGTTATTTTAAGATACAATTTAAATTTGTTATAATATTTTCTGATTTTATTAATTATTGCTCTTTCAACGAGTTTAATAATTGACTTCTGTTTCATTTTGGTGACAATAATACATAGTTAGAAACATAAGTAATTCTTCTCTTCTAAATTAAAATACTGTTAACAGGAAAAACAATAGCGTGTGTAGAGATGCTGGTATCGAAATGACGTATGCACCCCGCTGACCCAAATTCTCCTCCCGAATTTGAGGCAACATATTATCATTAAGTCATTTTTTTAAACGCGTGCAGGAAAGAATTTGTGAATTTATAGTCGTTTTACGAGTACAAGCCCTTTAGTCTTTGTATAATTTCTGTAACATACCAACAATTAAATCTTGAAGTAGATTGTGATCTAACACCGGGAAACATTTTTGCTTTAGTTAAAATCAGAGGATTTCTCCAAGGGGTGTTGGGCGTTTAAGATCGAATTTGAAGGGATTGGATTGTTTTAGTCTAGTCAAAACGGGCATAGTTAAACAAATTTCTTATTAAAATATACTTTACTCTTGTAATTCACTTCCAAAAACTTACAACTGATTCGCACAAAGATCAAATAGTAAAACAACAACAACAAAGGAACAACGACATGAGCAATAATAATAATAATAATAATAAGTATTATTATTATTATTATTATTATCCACATATACCTTTGTAGGAATAAGCAATGTTTAGAGGCCGGAACAGTCAGTCCAATTTACATAACATCATTGTTTCACGTCAATTATTTACAACCCTCTTGGACAACACAAAAGTTATCACTTAATGCAGATAAAGATAAAAAGACCAATATACGTTTACTGAATGCTGTATCATGTCTTGGTCCGAAAAGAATAAGGCCGAAGGAGCCTTGCCTAGTGGGTAAATGACATCATATAGTATTTATAGCTCATTAAACAATCCTATTATTTCTGGAATATTTCACAACGAAACGCATGGCCAAACAAAAGCTAGACATTTAGATAGCGACTGCTTTGCATGTTACCGACTTAAAAGAACTTTAGACTGGTTTGACCGCAGATAGCAGGACGTAGATCTCTCCCACCCCTCACCGATCCCAATCAAGGTGGAAAAAAATCCGCAACTGTGGTGAGTAAATGAGAGATGACGGGGTCTTGAAAGATATGTTAGGCAGATAGTATTGCGTATCTTTCAAAATGAAAAAGAACTTATATCATTGAAAGAATTGATTACTGAACTATGGCAATCTGTGAATAACACCAATAATCAGTTCATGATAAGTACTTAACATATTAGCATAATACACAAGCCAATTGTGAGCTTCGAATATATAGACATTGACAGCTAATTGAAAACTAATTTAGGTACAGGTGATCCAGGTTCAACTACTAGCAAATTATAGAAAATTAACTATTGATAGCACTGCTTGGGTCATAAAAACGTGTCAATTTAAAAGAGGGTATATACCGGTATTGACCAATTAACCGCCTAAGATGGAGGAATCTAACCTGTAACATGTTAAGGGCAATAAAGCATTCTAATGGCAAAAATATAATGTATGGGGCTCTATGTCAGTCAGATGTTTTAAAACAGTTCGGTATGGTGAGTTGATGGAATGTATGACGCATGAGTAAGACCATTTCAAGCTCGCTTTTTGGTGGACTTAAAAGTGTGGTCAATGACTCAATGAACGAAGCCGTACGATTCTAGATGTACACAATGCTATATATATCTTATCCCATGAATAAACGTGAATCATATAAGTATTTTAGGTGATGTTGTCATTTGGGGTGCGGGGTGTGGGCATCATGTAGTGAGTCTAATGAGTCATATCATCATTAAGGCTGGGGTGACGTCTGTAAAATGTGGCACTGGATGAGTTCTAAAAATATAACTTGACACGTGACAAAACAATGACGTTGTACTGCACCGCGCTCTCTATCTGTTGATGCTGGTGTGCTTATGAATATGTATCACATATTTCTAGTAAACATGAGAATAGAAGCAAAGGGAGCAATGTAATATTATTCCTCAAAATAGTTAGGAGTGAAGCATTGGAGCACCTACTCAACAATTTAGCAATTTTCGATTTGCAAATGTAACTTGCGTTCTGCTAATTTATCTAAGTGTTAGTATTCGTGTAGATGTAGTCAATCCCGGGAACAGATGCTTTAAAGACACCAAAACACCAAAAGACACCAAAACTAAAATTGACATATCAACCGTATTCTTTCTGCTCACGGGAATTTTAAAAGCAAATGAACATTATTCGATATTGGTTAACCCCAGATGTCTTCATATTAGAACAACTGTTTCCAGGAAGTATATCAATGTGTCAAAAATGGAATTAATATTTTAGACAGGTTCGGTGAGGGTTTGCTATACCGATATTAAAATATTATTTTAATATCTTAAAAGTAAGGTCTACATGCCTTGGAACTATACGTGTTATACCGCCACATTTACCTTTGGTCTACAAACTCGAAACAGACTTGTTGACTTTTTAATTATCACGTAGAAGGTCAGACTGCCTAGCATAATCGACTATTCTAAACGCTGCACACAAACACCACCTTTCACGCAACTGCCATCTAAATGACAGCCTTTGTTTTCGCTCGTCGATGTTTTTTTCTCTTTCTCCTTCTGTCGCTTTACCAGAGTTCAAGCCCGAGTGACACAAAGTACCCAATTTTATTTTTAATCAGCCTGTTCATGATATATAAATAACGTAAAATATATATTAAATATTAATTATGCCTACAAGTATCAAGCATTCTTCTATAGAATCCATGGATATAACTTTACGTTCTGTCTGATGTATATTTATAATTCTCTCTATAACTATTGTTATATACCTTGATTTCTTTCATAGGAATCCGGAATGAATGTATAGATAGATGAGGATACAGAAACTTAAATTATGTATTATCAAGCATTCTTCTACAGAATCCATGGATATAACTTTCCATTCTGTCTGGTGTATATTTATAATTCTACCTATAAATATTCCTATATACCTAGATTTCTTTCATAGGAATCCGGAACGAATGTGTAGATAGATCAGAATTAATTATTAGGTTGTCATGCGAGTGTGTCAGCTACACACGAGTGCATATAACACCGATTGAGTGCATCTTTTTTTGGTGATGTGTTCTCAGTCGTTAGGGGATATGAGCTCGTTTGTGCACACACACACACACACACACACACACACACACACACATATATATATATATATATATATATATATATATATATATATATATATATATATATATATATATATATATATATATATATATATATATATATTCAGTCATGCGAATTATTACTGGTACTCTCTCTCTCCCTCTCTCTCTCTCTCTACAGATGCAAACATTTGAATATTTACTGAAGATTAAATATGTGTGTGATGTAGGGAAAAAATAGTAACTGTATTTTGCCCAGACAGGCTGTCAGGTTGTGGCCTAGGGCGAATCAATTGACTGAATGCCTCAGAACTACAAATAAATTGTAAATGGTCTTTGTTCTCATTTTGACGTTTAACATTTAACAGCCTAATGTGTAAAAACAGCAATAAATGGTTAATATAAGTGCATATATATATCTTCTGTTTTGAATGGACTATTCATACATAGAATACGAATACATTTCAGGTCTTATACAAAACGATAGAGCTTTCTGTTCTTGGAATAGGGCTCCATGTTCTCTTGGAGTAGGGCTCCATGTTCTCTTGGAGTAGGGCTCATGGTTCTCCCTTTCACCATTGTCGCAAATTAAATGTTGTTCATCACGCGAAGCAATCACACAAGACCACCATTGTCGGTGCATTGTATCTGAAGGGTTGATGAGAAAAATGGAGGGATTACTAACCAGCTGGACTCAAACATGTCTCAGCTGATCAACTGCATTAGCGTGACTGGAAGTTCGAGTCCGGTCAGTTACTACAGGTTATTTAATTCTCTAGATACATCTAAACACTAAACCTAATCCATCGTTGGTGACTAATTTTCGAAAGACCATTTAGATCAAACAATTATGCCAATAGCAACTTAGGAAAGAATCCATCCTCCTGTTATAAACAGAAATGATGTGATTTACCCACGTCGTGAGCAAAGCGCAGTATTGTTTTCTTTCAAACAGAAGAACGTCGCAATGTAAACATTAGTGAAGATTACGCTAAATACTTTTATATTATTTGCATTTCGAAAATATTTGATAATTCTTGAAATGGTTGTAATGCATTATGGGAGACTTCGTGGGGATAATAAAAATATAACTCGTATAATGTAGATATACAGGTGTCATCATTGTTTAATAATGCATTAGCGAAAGAACCAATGATATATATATATATATATATATATATATATATATTCTGTCATTTCTTTTGTTTTATGCCGTCAAATAAATTATATAGTTGTAAATTTAAATTAAAATAAATAAACCTAACTTTATATTATTTATTCAGTCCAGTCAGTTACAACTCGAATTAGCTTATGCTTCTTACTCAGTCCTCCATGTTCAGTTCGATGTTCATACTACCTTTGATTTTTGTAAATAATATTGTTTTAAATCAACGTACAAGAAGACAGCAATATGAGTCTTGGTTATTGTTATGCCGATAAATCTGCCACTCACCCGTGCTGCTGTTGATTTTCGGGATGGGGTTTGATATCACCTATTCATTGAAAGCTGCAATTATTCGCAGCCACTAGTGTCTGCACACATACGTGTACATTTTGTACACTTACTAGGACTTAAAAAATGGTATTCGTGGATTATTCTTGGATTATTTTTGGATTTCATTCTTAAACTCTTAAGTTCATACTTTTTCATTTTTACAGAATTTTTCCAGGGAAATGAATTATTATATTTTTCAAAGCTTGTTGTTTTTAGTCTTTTTTTGTGTTACGGTTTATTCAGGCCTAAACACGGAACAAATAAGAATCTATCCTATACATAAATTTGAATCCAAAGTGTGTGTGTGTGTGTGTGTGTGTGTGTGTGTGATAAATCCAAACCCACATTTCCAGAATATTGGGCAAATTGCATACACATAAACATATATATGATTAGCTTATACATGAAGTAGAGAGAGAGAGAGAGAGAGAGAGAGAGAGAGATAGAGAGAGAGAGAGAGAGAGAGTTAACTAATCAAATTAGTTACTAGTAGACCGTTACGTATCAGGTGAATAATCGGAGGAAATAGGAGAATGAATCCAAGGGTTTCGCACATGGTATTCTGAAAATGTTTCGTTTCGTTTTTCTTATTTTTCATGTTCGTATTTTTTTTAGTATTTGTTGTTGTTGTTATTGTTGTTTCTTGTGTTTGCACACATCGGTGTACATTTTATGCACTTACCGGTATTTCTCGTGTCTGCACACATCGGTGTACATGTTATGCACTTACCGGTATTTCTCGTGTCTGCACACATCGGTGTACATGTTATGCACTTACCGGTATTTCTCGTGTCTGCACACATCGGTGTTCATGTTATACACTTACCGGTATTTCTCGTGTCTGCACACATCGGTGTACATTTAAAAATACACGTTCATTTGTTGATTTTAATGAGCTTTAAAAATCGTATTAAAACAATAACAGAGAATGAAAAACTTTAATGTTTTCTAATACACAAATTTATCCAACGTGTGATAAACACATTACATAGGGAGATTTTTACGGACACAAACGATAACTTCCTCGAATCAGTAGCTAGACTGTATCTGTATGATTACACTTTTATTAACTACATTGTTTTGCACATAAGTGGCATTTAAACAAGTTTAAAGTGCCTGTAGCACGTGCCTTAGATTGGATATCAATAATATTAATATACCGAGTTTACGGAATAATTACTGGACTTAAGATTCCTCCATCCATGTTGTTCACCTATTGTTATTCGTTCCCACCAGATTAACAACTACACATTCGCAACCTTAACGCTCGTGTTTCTTACACCTTTATGAGTTCTGAAATCGAATAGCATTATTGTCGGTTTATTATATAACAATATTAATGTCTACAGACCTTTTCTCAACTATATTTGTAACAGTTACATAATTGTCTGAATATAATTATATAGTTCTAACCCGAAAGAAAAAAAATACTTACAAAATTTAAGATTTTTTTCTCCCATTCATGGCATCTTTGAATGAAATGATCATTTTTATATCTCTGAAATTTTAATGTGAACCTCGTGATTTCTTAAAACTTATCGGGCACATGATTGTATAATCACTTACCTTATTTCAATTTAAAAACATGGTATGTTTGTGAAAATACAAAAAGCAAGGTATGATGCAATTACCAGTCCAAACTTGTAAATAAATGGAAATATCACAAACTGCCAGAGCAGTATTCAATTGTAAATTCAGTTATGCTCATTCTTACAAAATAAACTGTACAGAAGCCGAAAAGTTACTAGTCTGCACAGATTATTAGCGAGAAAATCGGAATCTATTGCTAAAGCAAATATTTTTTTTCTATATTATTTTTATCTATTTAACCTGCACAAACCTTTAGTTTCATACCTAATTGTCTGCATATTTGTGTGTGTGTGTGTGTGTGTGTGTGTGTGCTTTTTGGATTTTTAACGAAGAATTCACAGAGTAGCTAACGAAACAGCTGTTAGTACCTTTCCACCTCCCGCATCTGAGGCGGACAATCTAACCACTTTCTCTGAGGCAGACAATCTAACCACTTCGCCCCAGAGCAGTCTGAACAAAAGTGAGATCAAAGATAGTTGTCCTACGTGCAGAAGAACAGAATTTTTTATTTTGTTTTTACTTCTAGCATCATAAAAGATACACTACAGCGTTACTTTGTTGCAGGAAAAATGCTGATTTACAACATGCCATCATAGAGATATGAAAAATTAAAGTTTGTAGCAATATGGACTAAAAGAGCACCGTATTCGGAATGAATAAATAATGGTGCACTTAATTTGAGTACATTGAAACGTTAGAATTCGTCTTTATTGACTGTACAGCTTGAAGATATACCAAAGTTTACACGGTCAATAATACTTCATTTCAAATACACCTGTGAAAAAAATTATTAATATGATTAATATTGATTTTAAAATGGTGACCGAGTATACGAAGTAGGTTCTGTTTTAGAATCAACCGTATTAATGTAAAGCTTTGACATGAATTTCTTTGGAAAGTGTTTCAAAAGCGTACGTCTGGGCTATTTTTTTGTAGGCACACTTGTTTATTTCACTTGACGACGTTCCGGTTTTTCAATATATTTCATGATATGAGAACCTGATATGAGATGATGTAGCCGTGTTTAAGCTTTAATAAGGAATTTTGAAAGAAATCTTGCAAGCATAATATACAATTAATAGGTGATCATAAGGCAATTGATGGGCTTATCAACTTCAACTGACATGATGTCACTTGTCATATTAGTGTGAACACAAGTTCTATATAATATTGTGTTTTCTACCAAGATCATGAAGGATGGTTCTATCTGAGAGGTGAACGGTACTCTACATTGAACAGTATGCATCAAAGTTGGGTTTTTACTGACAGGCTAATTGTTTTCTACCCTGAACAATGTATATAAAGGATGGGTTTTTACTGAGAGGCGAATGGCTTTCTACCCTGAACAATATGTATAAAGGATGGGTTTTTACTGAGAGATGAATGGTTTTCTACCCTGAACAATGTGTATAAAGGATGGGTTTTTACTAAGAGATGAATGGTTTTCTACATTGAACAATGTGCTTAAAGGATGGGTTTTTACTGAGAGGTGAATGGTTTTCTACCCTGAACAATGTGTTAAAGGATGGGTTTTTACTGAGAGGTGAATGGTTTTCTACCCTGAACAATGTACATCAAAGGTGTGCCTTTTCTGAGTGGTATGTGCTTGATTATACGGATGTCCAAATTAACATGTATTGCATATTTAATATAATGATGTTTTCATGAGTTGACGGTGTTAGTTAAATTGGTGCATTCATTCACGTTCTTGGTAGCAGACTCAATGTAGATAACACAAACAATACGTAATCACTATGTAAGGACTCATAGTACTAATTCAGTTCCCACAGCTAGCATATGATATCACCATGATATTACAAATTCAATAACTTTAAATTTCATTGTGCTCAAGATTGATATACTTATAAGTATAGGACAGCTTCTGTATGGAGAAAAGGACATGGGCCGCGACCTTATTTTTTTTTTGGACGTACATGTGTTCGAAACATGTGCTTTCAATTTCGCATAAAAAGAATCAGGTGCTAATTTCAGCAATGAATGTTTACTACTCAAGACTGTTAATGGCCTGTAACTCCATCAATAAACAGTGTCTTCGTTTCTTTCACTTACAACAAGGATAAGCTCTCAAAAGATTATCTTACCAAAAGCTAACTGTCATTATCAACCTATCCTGGCCAGCTAAACCCATCTATACTCTATTTTATATTTACCTATCTCCAGACTGGTTCTGATTTTTCTATACCATTAGTACCGCTTGTCCATTAGTGCCCGTGAGCGGTCCTGCATTTAGATTTGCTGAGATCTACTTGAACACTGTGATAGCACGGAACAAATCGATAATTCTGAAACACAAACACACGCACACACACAAACACGCACACAGATATATACATGTGAAAATTTAACGAAAATTTAACATTTAGAGGTTATAAATATCAGACATTGTATATGATTATAATTGTACACTCCTCATAGGTCATTCACGGTAGCACCTGTACATGTTTGTATGGCCCAGCCCTCATAGGTCACTTACAGGGCAACTTCTAGGATGTGGACAAAATCTGATGTAAACACTTTGCTGAGTATTACAATGGTCAGCTCTGTCATTAAAGGCTTTCTGCGCATGTGTGTGACATCCCCCAAGCCAGAAGCGTTCATTTATTACGTTTCTCTGTTTATAAAAGGGCAAGCATTGCGACAAGGTTTGTCTTGAAGTAACATAAAATAAAAGTTCGTTCTGTAATGTTTGAACTGGATTTTCTGATTTGACTTTACGGACTTTTATCAATAATCCTGGAAGGGAGTTACTTATTCGACAAAATAACCGCATTTAAAGAGTGAGAATATTGTTCAGGTGTAGTTTCTTTACCACTGTCTGAATTAAAAAAGTTAGAAAGTACGCTTCAAGCGTTATTTAACACTTGCTAAATTAAATTAATACGTTAAAAGGAACACTTCGAACGTGGCACCACGCTAATCTTGTTATCTTAACGTTTGACTTAGCTCTCTTCTCAAGAGGAAAGTGAAATAACAAAATGACAGCGCTTCTCTGGGCTTGTGCCTTATCTATTCTCTTTGGTGAGTATCATTTTACTTTATTTTCTAAAATTGATACAACTATAAAGGTTTGTGTATACTTAGAAATACAACTGTTTAACTTCAACTGGATGAATGATTGCCTGGTTTTAACGGTACTAAGTTCGTGTAAACATAATTGGTTATTTCTAAATTACGCAATTGGTGTCATGCTGCACGTTACGGCAACATTAGATAAGACCATCCTCATAAAAATATAGCGGTAAAAACTCATTTTAAAAATTGAAGCGGCGGGGAAAAAGCCAAACAAAAACCACAACAAATAAGATGTTATGATATTTAAAGGATAAAGAGGTATGATAGAAGTGAAAAAAGACCAATGACATCAAAGGCAAGTAAACCAATGGTGTTACCAAGCTTTGAAAAGAATAACATCTATTCATATTTAGAATCTAAGGGAAAACAAGTTATTTAAAACGCCTCGTATCTTTAATGAACTTTTGAAATAACTTAAAGATATTCAGATTGTGTTCAGTTGCGAGATGGGAACCATCATTTTGTCAAAACTAAATATTAGAGTCTTCCTTCGAAGTATATATTTAATGCAAATGAAATTATAATGACATGCATTTTCTGCTACTACCCCATAAGTGATTTGCAATGCCGTGATTGTCTTTCTGGCCTTTATGAGGCTGCTGTATTGTTTTGTGATCGTTACATTTGCGATTTCCAGAAACATGATAATGTTACAAGCAAGGAGTTCCACCACCAAGCGAATTAAACACCTATATTGCGATTGCATTCTTTTGCAACCAACGTCTGTTTCTAGTGTTCCTTTGAAGACCCCTATCAAACCTAGCTTTATAGGAAGGTCGAAAACTGCTATCCGTGTAGGGGTGGACCTGTCAGTCTAATAAGGGGAGTCGAATAGATTTGTTGTATCGTTGACATGGAAGCATCTAGTAAACGTTTGTTTCCAATCAAAGTTTGTTGTTGAAGTAGTATGCCTTTCAAAGTCCGCACATTGATAAAGATTCACCTTCCACCTGAAATGTGAATTTGATTTGTAAAATGGTTTGGTTATTACGCAAGTTGACCAGTCGTCATTTGTTATTAACACATCTGTGCGTGCGTGTGTGTTATTTTGATTTTTAACTTTGCTTTACTATTTTTTCAGTCAGTGTGTGTGTGTGTGTGTGTTTGTGATTTGGATTATTAACCTAGCTTTAACAATTTTTCAGTCATATCGATACCATGTCTGCAGTGTGACCGTTTATAGTGATGTCTAGCATGCCGTAGACATGTAGCATGATGTCCCACCCAGTCACATTATCCTGACACCAGACCACCAGTCCTAACACTAACCTCAGAATGCTGAGCGCTAAGCGAGGCAGCTGTTAGTACAATTTTTGTACATCTTTGGTATAACCCGGCGGGGGATTGAACCCACGACCTCCCGCATCCAAGGCGGTCGCTCTAACCACTAGGCCACCGGAACGGTCTTGACACATCAGTAGTAATAACTTCTGAATTTAGAATATTTATATTATGTCTTACAACAACAGGGTCGAGTAAGATTATTGAAATGAGTGGTTACTCTGTTAGGTTAGTTTATTAAATTTTTAAAATACTTTTGTATCATAATATCCCTGAGCATTTTACTGACTGGAAATTAGTTAAATTTAAGACCGTAAGAATGATTACCTTTACAGAATACTGAGGATTCGTTATATGTAAATATTTAAGGATTCCCAGAAAGAATCTCATTCCGATGGGGAGCGATTTAATAGCATCTTGTTATGTATGTTTGATTTAATTATATATGATTTAATTGTTTGTAAGTTTAAAATCTTTTTAATTTTTTTTAAATTTCATTAAATGTCAAAATAATGAAAATGTATTAACAGGAGATGATGCTTTTGCCAGAAAATAGTTTCACCATGACTGTTCGCTTTAGTAAACACCAGGTGTTGACCTAGATCCTGACCTTCATTCAAAAATTAGTATCAACCACGTATATAAGTTCTATTTTTATTTGAAAATGATTGGTTGTTGTCGAGGACATGATGGGACTCCGTGGTTTAAGATGTAAACAATTTTTTAAAATTTTATTTCTTGTTGTAAAATGATTGGTTTCGTCAGGTCTTGTGAAGCATACGTGATATAAAAACAATCACGTGACCCCCTCCCTTTTTCGTTTTCGCAACTTGGGGAATTTCGAAAATGCGTTTTAGAATACGATATATCTTTAGTTTTGGAGAAATAATCTCAGTTGGGCTTATTCATTACACTGGAAGGTGTTGTCTCGTTTGGATTTATTTCAAATTACATGGATTTAAAAGGATTTTTTTAACAATCCTGGAAATTACGTGTGCTCATATGAAATTTCTGAACAAAAACAGCTCTTATAAAAGAAAATATTTAGATATCCAAAACCGAAGTGATATTTTTTGTTTCTACAAGGAACTGTAAACTACAGGTTACAGCTTACGTCTTCGTCTTCCATCTTGGATTCTTCATTAGAATATTTTGCTATTAGGACTTCAAGCATTTTATTCGTGGAATATTCTTGGAATTTTTTGTGTGTATTCTATTCTTAAAACCGTAAGTTCATATTTTTTCATTTGTACAGAATTTTTCCAGGAAATAAAATATTATATTTTTCAAAGCTTGTTTTCAGTCTTTCTTGAGTTACTATGTAATCGAGCTTAAACACGGAACATAAGAATATATTCTTTACATAAATTTGAATCCAAAGTGTGTGCGTGTGTGTGTGTGTGTGTGATTAAATCAAGCCCAAATTAACAGAATATCGGGGAAATTGCATACACAGAAACATGTATATGATTAGCTTATACATAAAGTAGCGAGAGAGAGAGAGAGAGAGAGTTAACTAATCAAATTAATTACTAGTAGACTGTTACGTATCAGGTGAATAATCGGAGTAAATAGGAGAATGAATCCAGGTGTGTCTCGCACGGTACTTTGAGATTGTTTTGTTTCGTTTTTCTTGTTTTTCATTTTCGTTTCTTTGTGTGTGTTTTATTGTTGTTTTATGATGTTGTTGTTTCTTGTGCGTGTTAGGATTACGTCAGGGTATTTGGGGTTTATTTTATTTATTGATGAAAAAGAGAACTTCATTGTTGGATTGTCTTTTTGCACTTCATTAAGAAAGGTTTACGAGAATAGCGGAATGGTCTATCCATCACATTTAATGTAAATAGTTTGGTGTGTCCATATATTCTAGACTGTCTTTCCATCATTGCTAGAGGGAAGAAATCATGTTGTGCTAGGAGAATGGTGTAACCGGCTTTCCGTAGGCACAAACATGCAGTGTACAAGACACGTGTCTTTTTTTAATGATATAATCTCAACTTTATGAAGAGGGCAGTAATTGGCGCCAAAAGCTGAAAACAGTAGTTATATAGAACAATGCAAGGTCTAACAGGAAACAAAGAGTTTTGTTTCAGATAGATTGCTTTTATTTGCTCCATCCACATTCTTTTCATGACACACATAACTTTTATTATCTGGAGAAATGCATCGAGCACTTTATCGAGCCGCCTAAAAATATATTTGTTCAATTTCTTATTATTAATGTCATCAATTAAAATCAAGGCGACATTAATGTAGTGGGATACCCTAGAGACAATAAGATCTCTATGTTAAAATGGGGCGACAAGGGGAATTTAAAATGGGGAAATGTAATATGGAGTGAATGGGAAATTGAGCATAGCGACAACGAATTGGGACATTTTGTGACATTAACGTTAAAAAATGGGTACATAGAAATCGGCGACAATAGGAATTGAACATGGGAATTTAATGGGACACTTTTGCGACAATGGCAACTTCTCGTTAGGTAGGTTTATCTAAATTGGCGACAATGGAAATTTAACATGGGGAAATTTTGGCCTGTACCTTTTTCAGGAAGTCGAATATGGGTTTCTCCTTTCCAATATTTAACGCATGTGCAATCAACGTAGGACAACATTTAAGCGATTGTCGTGGACATAGTTTATGTTCGTGAAGAAGGTTTTATATCTTTAATCCCTTCACATAAATAGTGTGTTTAAAAATCATGAGTACATAGTTCAGTAACCTACCTAAAACAGAAAAGTAGATATGAGCACAAAAAGCATCAGAGAGGACCAGGGCACCTGACACGATTTGTGGGCCCTAGGAAAAATTATCCAATAGGCCCCAATGAATCACAAATTGAAACAACCGTGGACACCCTGACCGTTGTGGTCCTGAGGAATTGTCCTACTCTGTCCGCGGTCTTGGATCGGACTTACAAAGTTGTATGATCATTTCTAAATGAAATGGGGTGGGTGCACGATTTTCGTATATGACCAGAATTACAATTTGTACAAATCTACGTGTATTTAGATGACTCTTCAAGACTATATTTTCGTGTAAACATAAGGACTTACAAATCTTATCTTTAATTTCATAGTGGATGGCTGCATACAGGTGAACACAGCATTATCAATGCCAGCGTAATCAGATCCCAAGCTCAATCCGAGAAGCCACACGAGTTACACATAGCTGATGTTACTGTAGCAACTGATCATTATTATCCATATTTTTCATGGGGTTAGCAAACTAAGGAGAGAGAGAGAGAAAGAGAGAATACATTTCTAACCCAATCCAATGTATCATAAGCAGTTTTGGGATTCACGTTCATTCCCATTTAATTTATTAACTAAATGGCAGTTGTTTCAGGAATCTGCTTAAAATGTGACGTGCCGCCTTTTGTGTTCATTGTTTGCTGCTAATTAGACAAGTTAACTTGTTTATTTTCGTATTATGCATTACCATGCAGTCATAAGAGGGATGGGGGCGGAGTTAAGCTGAGAGTCACGATGCAGTAACATAAAGGAATATATTCTCATTTATTCTTAACAATACTTGATGAAAACGTACATTTCAACTCTTATACTTATGGGCTGGCATATTATTGTTTACTACTATCTGCAGCGATCTATAATGACACATGTTTTATACTTTTCTTTTGTTTGGGGGTGGGGATGGTGCTCTCCCTGGTTGATCTTTACAAACCAATTGGGGAGGCCCTCCTGCCCTACTTGTGGTTGTGTTGTGCTGTATTCTTTTTATTTATTTTATGCTTTACCATCTTCTGTACAAGTATAGTTGAATATATATATATATATATATATATATATATATATATATATATATATATATATATATATATATATATATATATATATATATATGTGTGTGTGTGTGTGTGTGTGTATGTATGTGTGTATGTGTGTTTGTATCTGTGTGTGAATGTGTGTGTGTAATGTAATTTTTTATTTTCTATTTTCCTGTTTAAATTATTTAATAATAATTGGTTTTTTATTTTTAATTTTTTAAATTGAATATTTGATGGAACTATTCGAGGTATTCGTCGTCTTCTAGGATGAAAGTTCTATTCACGTAAGAAGTGTATGTCACTCGAGTTAAAGAAAATAAATTTCCCCAGCTTTCCTCACTAGTTATACTGGCTATTTAAAAAAGACATTGTATATCTTAGGTATAATTGAAAAAAAAACTTTAATTCCCTTTATTTTCATGTATGAATGATGGGTGTACTATGGGTTATAGAGTATACAGCTTGGCCTTACTTCATATGTGCACCTTTCAAAAAAGTGCTAGCTCTACTTGGTCATTTTCACTTCCTGAACTTCAGAGGTAAATTGTATAAAAAAAGAGCAGAAAACTTTTTTTTACATTTTATATATTTGGTAATTCATTCATTGCACTTTCATAAGCTGGTATTGCTAGTCTGACAAAATTCATTTTCCCTATTTTAATAGCTGCTATGTATAGTGTACTTTAGACTAATTCAGGCTGATTTTTCAGCACATGGGAACAGTCATTTTAGTTAGCAGTGTGTTTAAATCATGTACAATTTTCAAAAGTACAATATCCAAAGAAGTATCATCCACATTACATTAATGTAGCATAGAGGTATGCCAACATTCTCTCCATTGTTCATGTTTTAAATGCGAACTACTTCACCTTGCATACGTCACTCTCTCAAAAGTACATATTAACTGGTGAGCGCTCATTTAATGTCCCTATTTTCTATTTGTGCAGTGTCGCAAAGGTGTCGGTAGGTAATTAAAACGAAGAGATCTGTTCGAGAGTTTCCGAGATATTTGTCCAAGAATATAACGGAGACTAAACAAATCCCGGAACTTTAGGTTTTATTGGTTTGGACTAAAATGAATAAACCTAGTAACTATTTATATCCTCATCTTGTCTGACTATCCTGTTTTAAAAAACCTAGTATCTATTTATAGCTACAACCTTTGGAAATTCCTACTAAAACACCCACTATTTATTTACTCACCTCTTGTGAGAATTTAATTTGTGAAATGCTAGTATCTATTTATGTGGAAAAATTCAAGTATATTTATAGCCTCAAAACACAAACCTTATATATTTAAAATTTAGTCAGTTGCAAGTTTGCAATCATGATGAAACGAACGAACGATTTCACTGAGAAAGAAGCTGTAAAAAGTAAGAGGCAGAAACGTAATTTATCACCTGGCACACAAGCTAAAGTTTTAGCTCAAATCAATGCCAGCGATTTTGAAGGTGACAAGTTACTCAAACCGAAGGTCACCACCAGTAACCTCTGAAAACTACTACCACATTCGAGAAACGGATAAACGCTCCTCTAGAAACTTTAGTACCACGGCCTACACGTACACGGTGACATTAAAAGATTTCAGACGATCCCTTGACACTTTCCATTTAACACGACAATTTGAAATTCCCTGTTTGGATCGAGTTTAGCAGGACATCAGAACTGAAACTTTTCAAAGTCATCGACAAGTTTCAACACGTACAGCAATCCAACGACAAGTTTCTCTTCTCAAAGATGTTATTGGTGGACGACCTTCGTAGCACCAAAACGAATATCATCCGAAATAACAACCCTAATGACCAGATGTGTTTAGCACTTGTCATCGTGGTGGGACGAACGTATGCCGACAAGAACGACACGGTAGAATGGAAAAGAGGCTGGAAAAATATTCAACGATTAGACCGAGTCAAACAACAAAGAGAAGCAGAACTGCTGTTACAGCAAGAGGGGATATCTAACAACATAGCCTGTGGCACTGCATTCCTGTGATACGGTTATTATTGTGAGGGATGTGACTATGGTTATAACAATCGAGAGCAACACAAGCAATGTGGACCGAAATGTGATGGATGTGTGGCCTCTAAGCCCTGCTTTGACGAAGGACACAACGAGTGCATTGCACGCAAGGCTCACATCAGGAATGTGCTTGCCAACTTCTGAGATTGTGTCCTATTTGTGGACAAGGCATACGTACAAATATTGCCAAGGTTCACGTACTTTCGGGAATGAAACTACGTAACATTTTTCACCAAATCGTGGACTTGGAAAACGAATGCTACAGTCAAAAATACCAACCACGATATCAAGAGGAAGATGACAAGAAGAAAGGCAATTTCATTCTTTTACGATTGCGAATGCATGCATGAGACCGGTGTTCACATTCTTAATTTCTGCATGGCGCATGGAGCGTGCGAGCAGTTTATCCAAGAACCTATATTTAGTCAATGCCAACACTGCAGCAAGATTCCGGGAGGATGTGACAAATCGTTCTGGGACCTAACCCGTTAGCCGATTTTACCCAGTTGATGTTAGACCCGATCGACGAGACATGGAGCAAAGAGGACATCGAACGTTACAGAGATTTCCATTTTAATGCCACGGTCATGATTCACAATTTCTCGGGATACAATGGACAATTTCATCTCAGATACTATACGGAACAAAGTACAGAACCTCCTAAAGTGACTTTCAACGGAGCCAAATATCATCTCCATGAAGGTGAGACAAGTGTAGTTTAAAGATTCGGTGAGTTACTTGGCCGTGCCATTGAGCCGAATGCCAAAAAACGTTTGAAATAACAGAAGTAGTTAATGGGGATCTTATAGGGTCTATGGGATTTATCATTACAAACACCCTTGGGAACATATAGGGTCTATGTAAATTTAACATGGAGAAAAATCGTGGGAACATATAGGGTCTATGGGAATTAACATGGCCAAAAACCCTGGGACAATATAGGGTCTATGTAAATTTAACATGGACAAAAAACCCTTGGGACTGTATAGGGTCTATGTAAAATTGAAACAGGGAGGGTCTCTATTTTTTTTAAAAATAAAATAAAAAATAAAATAAAAAAAGGGGTAGGCATTTCAAAGACTATCTCTTTTCGAGAAATATGGCTGGCCCTGAAAAGGGCCTTTGGGTTTTCTTCTTCTTCTTCTTCTAATTTCTTCTTTTCCTCCACCAAGTTTTTATTTTATCTCCTACACTCTTCTTCTCTTTCTTTTTTTTCTTCTCCTCCTCTTCTTTCTTCTTCTCTTCCTCCTCTTCTTTCTTCCTCTTTTCATTTTCTTCTTCTTTTTCAATCTTTTCGTTCCATTTTCTTATTCTTATTCTTTCCTCTTCATCCCCCTTCTCCTCCTTGATCTCTTTCATGACACCACTAATCTTGTCCTTTGCTTTCCTTAAGTTATTAATTTCCATCTTCACACGATGGGGACTATAGGAATAATGGTCTTCAACCAGTCTTAATAGCATCTGTTCCATTATTCCTAAGTTGTCTAAAACGTCTTGCAATGTTTGAATTTTGTCGATTTGGTTTGACGCCATCTTCTTTTTATTCTTTGCAGAATGGTTTGAACAAAGAACACTGTGAGTTCTTATAGTGAAAGCGCGGACGTGAAGGAAAACATCCCCCTAAAAAACATAAAATTGATCTTACCTAGATCATGACCCAACAACGCGCGGACGTGAAGGAAAACATCCCCACTTTTCTCATTTCATATAATATAAACCTCAACTATACTCTCCACATACGCTAAGAATCAATAAATAAACCCATAATCTACTATTCACACAAACTTACTTCATCATTTACAAACACAAACACACAATCACATACACTCCCACTATTAATAAAGAGTTAGTGTTTATTTTCACACTACTCTACCTACACACATTGGCAAATCGATCGTTATTTCTTTTCTAGAGTATTGGGTAGCCCTGAAAAGGGCTGTTTTGTTTGGAACTTCATGGACACCTGGTTAATGGTGGCACCTTCCAGGCCTGGCGCCACATACACATCTTATCCCCCAGTTACTTTTTACCTTTTGGGGGCAGAGAGCAGAGGCAGGATATGTCGCTTCAGAATCCCAATTTTCGCTCTCTGGGATTTTGAAATTTTTTCTTCTCTCCTTTTCCTCCTCCTCTTCTTTGTTTCTTCTTTCCTCTTTATATCTTCTTTCTTCTTCTTCTTCTTTATATCTTCTCTCCTCCTCTTCTTTGTTTCTTCTTTCCTCCTCTCTTATCCTTCCCTCCTCGACAATGGCTTCCGCGGCCAGTTCATTTAATATGCGCCTGGCATATTCCAGATGCACATGAAGCTCCAACAGTTTCTCAAGTCTCGTGTTCATTTTTTGGTGTTGATCAATCAACAAGGGTAACTGGACTGCCGAACGAGTTTCAATTTATACTGAAAGCGCGGACGTGATGGAAAACCCCTAATAACATAAAATTCATCTTACCTAGATCATGACCAAAAAAACAACAACGCGCGGACCTAAAAGAAACACTCACTCACTTTTTATGCTACCCATCACTATTTTAAAATTTTTTATAAATCACTTCAATAGACTATCCACATACGCAAAGCAATTCAATCTAACTCCAAATTTACACCTCAAACACTAAGAAAAGATATCATTTTAATCTACTATCCACACCAACTTACTTTAGCTCTTACAAACACAAACACACCAACACATACACTTTCACTATCAATAAAGAGTTAGTGTTTATTTTCACACTACTCTACCTACACACATATTGGCAAATCGATCGTTACTTCTTTTCTAGAGTATTGGGGTAGCCCTGAAAAGGGCTGTTTTTTTGTTTGCTATGGCATTCTTTTTTTAGTTTCTAAGAATGCGATGTCCTCTGAGGATAGACTTTCTGGCGATAGGTCTGCTTCTTCGGAAAGAGAAGAAGAACTCTTTGGTGTCGATACGGCAATCGACAAAGCCTCTGTCAGGTTCAGGTTGCTGCTGCTGTTGTTGTTGTTGTTGTTGTTGTTGTTGTTGTTGCTGTTTTTGAAGTCTGTACTTCTCTGTCCATTCTTCTTTCTCCCTGTTCACTTCTTCTCTGAAGAGCTCTTCTATCAGGTCTTCAGTGATTTTTAACATTCTCACATTCTCTATTTCTTCTGGCTTCGGTATCAGACTGTGTCTGACCCTATGCAAATTCACGTAGGCTTCGTTGAGCTTAGCTAGTTTGGAGCACATCTTCGTAGGAGGATGAGTCGACAATGGATGGTTAGACTGGAAACAACCCCGGTTCTTAAAGTGAAAGCGCGGACGTGAAGGAAAACATCCCCCACACGGTTTTCGATTCGCAACGTTCAGTGATTGTCATGAGAGGGATAGTAAGAAATGAAAGAGCATCAATTCAAGATTCTTATAGCTAAACAAAAGACAAAAGCATTTTTTCAAAACACAACATTTTTTATTCAAAAATCACTTAACACTAAACAACAACTCTAACATTTTTAACAATAATCCAACACTATAACATCAAACCATTTTTTTCAAATCACAAAAATTTTTTTCTCAATGGACAATCTACTTTAAACAGGGCTGACAACGTTGTGAATGAAATTGTGATTTCCACTGTTGGAAATCATTAGGCCATTGATGGACACTACGTTTCCTAGCTTGAGACAAAAGATAAGCATAATGGTCACAAAACCATCGATCTACTTTCACATCGTTTCTAGCAGAAGAACGAGGATCAAAATGAGTCACTAAATGTTCTAAGGAATAGCCCAGGCTGCGATGATGCAGAAAATACACACAGTACTGTCCACACACCAAGGAATCTGTGCCTTGTAATTTCACATTATTGAATCGGGTGGTTTGAGCATTTCTTCTCATAAAGTCGATGATATCGTCTTCCAAAGGGGGCAATCCATACGAATCGAAATATTCCACACATCCTTCTTGAGGAAAGTAGACGGCTACCCAGTGGGTTCCTGGGAGATGACTCGTCCGTGTTGATCACGTAAGCTTGATGGTCTTTAGGTTTGCGATGAGGGAGTTCATCTTTAGCACAGACGACGGGATTCCAAGAAGACGTATACGAACTGTGGTTCAAAAGGTAATAAAGTTCCCAGGTATCCATTGTTTTGTGTTTTTTCTTCACAGGTAATAATAAGTTGTCAATTCGATCCTGACTTTTTGCTTGAAAATGTCTGACGAATAAACGGTTATTCGTTCTGTTTCCTCACTCTGATTCAGGAGAGCTTCGATACGATGGATCTCTTGAGTGGTTAATGCTGGACAAGAATGTTCACGCAAGTCTTTATACCACTGGTGCAACACGTCTTTGTTCGAGATGAGGCTCCAAGCTTCGTCCAGATACTCGTCCAATTTTTCTTCTTGACTCAACATCAGGCATTTATCGTGTTGAATTTGACTGGGATGATCGTTTTGACATCCATAACAATTTTTCTTGATCAATTCCGTCATTTTGTCGACCAAGTGTTTGGCAAAACAGGAGACTAAATGGGCTTCTTGTTCTGGCCATCTCGACTTCATCAAAACTTCTTCGTCTTTGTCTTGAGATTCTTCTCCTTCCACGGTCTCCTTACATTCCATCTCCAAAGTTTCTCCACTAGGTAAAGAGGGATAACAGTCTTCCATGGCTTTCTAGTAATCTAGAATGACTTCTCTCAAACTGTTGATTTCTATGGTATTATCGAATTCTGCATACAGGATGACGTTCACTGTCTTGTCCAGTGGCTTTGCAAACTGAAGTTCCACACGAATCTGGCCAGATTTTATAGGGTGGAAATGTCCCTCGTCGCTGCCTTGGTCTGGAGTGAAATCGAAAGCCCACAAAGTATAGCCTCCGTCATATTCGTCGTACTCAATACCGTGACTGGTGTTGGTTCCTAACTGGCCGGTGGCTTCGTACAGGGACAAGTATGATCTCAAGTAATTTTTGTCACCAAATTTAGGTTCGAAAGGTCGGGTACACAAGGTCTTGCCATCGCGACTGACTTCGATCTTGGACACGTCGAAGTGTTGAAAGTTGAAAGGATTTTTAGCGATGGCTCCGTTGAAGGCTTCATTCTCGACCATACCAAGGATTAAACGCTTGGGTAGCTGTCCTTGGAACAGATGATCTTGGGTTATGGATTGAAGGTTAGCGGGAATGGTGAACGTTTTCACTTCCACGCGTCGGATGGGATGCTTGGCGGTCGTTCTGCTCAACGTCTGACTGATGTCGTTTCCCACTTTAGGTAACACTTCTACGCGTCGTACGTAGAGTTTGGCTTCTTGGATTATGCTTTTAGGAGCCTTAGTAAGATCAAGAGCCTGCAAATGGAAAGTGGTACTGCTGCGATTCAGTCTCAAGCGAACATTCACCCCGTTCAGCAAATATTTCTCTTGCAACCACATGTCCAAATGCAAACGATCCATCAGTTCTAAACTCTTCTTCTCTAAGATTTTGCTTTCTCTTGCCTCAAAGCCGGAATTGCTTGGATCTATTGCGTCGAACTTGTCTGGTGTGTCATCTACCCACAGCACACAGGCATTGAGATGACTTGTCTTGGCATCTGTTCCGTACGTCAAGAGATTTTCCAGGTAGGCACGGTAAGGGTATGTATCCATGCTGCTGCTGACCAGTTTGTTATTCAAGTACAAATCCACTGAGCTGAACAAGGAATGCATGAAATTGTTGACGGGAGCTATATTATCATCGTCTTCTACTCCTTTATCATCTTTTTTTAGAACTTGGACTTTCAAGTACAAGTAACTGCTATTCAGATCGATGTATTCTTCGGGCTGTCCTTTGATTTCAAACTCGATGGGAGCGGAATCGGTCAATGAGGAGATGGGATTAAATTCCACCCATTGGGATTCTTGCACGGTCATCATGGTGGGGGGCATGGCAAACAGATCCAGTTCCGTCTTGGAACAGGCGCAAGACTCTTGGTGCATCATTTTGTTTTGTGTTTCAATAATCGAAAACGTCTAAGTCTCGAACGGTTCTTCTTTTCTTGGCCTTTCTCGCTTGAAGTCTGGTGAAAGGGTGTTTTCTTCTTCGTCGTCTCTTTCTGCCTTGTCCTTGCTGAATGCTTGACTCGGTAGCGTGCAGGGCATTTATAGGTGTGTCTCGTCGGCCCAAAATGTCTTTGCCCGTTTGCAGCAAGACATTTTTACCTGCCCTCATGAAGGCTTCTTTAGGGTTTTGTTTGTCGATGATGACATTTTGGAGAAATTCTTTGCCTTGTGTCAGTGCCGCATCTTTCAAGGCGTGCAATCCGCGTGTCACCATCGGTTTCAACACTGGGGCCACCGAACGAAAGGCCGATTTTAACATGTCTCCTAAACCGTGTCCTCGCTGTCGAGCCACCCCTTGGTACACTGGATACATGACTTACGAGTCGTGAGAGAACCGTTTTCGAAAATGGAGTTTCACCGTGACTTTTCCTTTGGTGAATGGAATATTTTGTCCCAAATCTCCTTTTATAGTAATGTTGACCGTGTCCAAATACGACTTGCTGACCGGCAAATAGTGAGGATGGACAAATTCGCGGTGGACGTGGTAAGTGTTTCCACCTTCCTCGTCAGCGTTCGTGGCAGAATCCACTTTGAAAGGAATGACACGCAGTAACGGCACGGAGGTGTGTCCCACCACGTTGTATTCCACCACATCGGAATACACAAAGATCAAATTCAGTCCTTGGTTCAGTTCTACCGGGAAACGAAAATACTTGGCAAAAGAGTCGTTGTCATGAATGACTGGCAATTCGGGGCTTTTTTTTTGTTCTCCTATCTTCCTCAGCTCCGTGTCACCGCCCAATATGTCAAACAATTCAGGACAAAATATGAAAGATATGAATTTTTTGGACCCCTCAGAAAATTTCATCAGAAAGCGACGAGCTATTTTGTGGTATTCCAGGGTGACACTTTTTTGGACATTCCCCAAAGCTTTATGGAACACGCCATTAAACCTGGAGGCTATGGCGCTGACCAAATGATGACCACTGAAATAATAGCCTGGGAGAATGGACAAGTTGTAGGTCCACGTTTTAGTTTTGTCATCATAGGTTTTATTGGTATATGTGCCAATCTTATCCAACTCATCTTGCAATTGTTTGTCATGAACTTCCACCTTAAAATAATTTTGATTGGGAATGACATTGAGGACTTGGGTCGGGTGAATCATTTCCACTAAAGCCACTTCCCAATGGGCTTCGTGATCTAAGGGGATGGCTTGAGGTAATTTGGCCGTATAACAGCACAACGTGTTGTTGGGAAACACCTCCATGGAACTGTCACTGGGTAAGGTTAAGTAAAATTGGTTTTGGTGACTCATAATTCTAGAGTTCTGTGGCTGTCCGAGGGGATATTACTGGACGTCAGAGGCGTGTCTCCGCCCAAAATGGGGTTCTGGTTGTGGATGTTGGAGTGGTGACTGGCACTGGCACTGGACACAACGTTCCCGTTCGAGGAGAATTTCAGGGAGGGATTGGGCAGCAGGTAACCGATGCAACTGCTCAATAAAATGGTCCACAATTGTTTGTCTCCTTGTTGCAAACTCAAATTGGTAATGGCTGCCCCGATGACACAATACACCACGAAGATTTGGCAGAAAAAGACGATTTGCGTTTTAGGCACACGTTCTCCACACCACACCCACAAGGGTTGTTTTTGTAAATCTTGCACAGAAGAACTAGGTGAAGGAGGAGTGGTCGACGTAGCTGCGTCTGTTGAGTGAAAGGGCATGACGGTCACTTCTTCTTTTTATAGTCGATGACTTGCGAAGCGTCGATCCAAGAATCGAAACTGGGTGGATATCCTTTCCAACGTACTTTGACTTCTTTGACACGTCGTTTGCCCACTTTACGGGTTCTGCGTTCGAGAATGCTTTCGATGTCGTACACGTCGTCTTCTTTTTTGGTGACACGTTGTAACTCGGGCAAATAAAACGTTCCTTTGAGTACTTCTCCGTTCATGTCTTCCAATTTATAGACGGCAGGATGACGGCCATGCACTCGTCCAGTGACGCGAAACAATTCGGTCGTCCAGTTAGGTAAGTAACCTTTGTCGAAAGTGCGTTTGGTTTTGCCAATGCGCACCCAATCTCCTACGGCCAACATTCCACTTTTCTCGGGGACAGCCCTCGTCGGGGACGTACCAAACAGGCGCTCGAACACCAACACTTCGTTGTCGGGAGTCACGTCTTGCGGGGCACGTCCGATGCTTCGATGGTAAGATTGGTTGTACGCTTGCACCAGATGCGGTAAGATGTCGATGTACTTCAGAGTGTGGTGGTGCGTAAAATATTTCCACATGCGTTCTTTCAAAGTGCGTTGAAAACGTTCCACGATGCTGGCTTTGGTTTCGGGATTCTCGGTGGTAAAAAAAATGAATGTCACGTTTCTTTAATTCTTTTTGGAAAGCTTGGTTCAGAAATTCGGTGCCTTTGTCCGTTTGCCATCGAAGAGGGTGACGGCCACTTTGTTTCAACACTCGTTGCAGGGCTCGCACTAACTCGCTGCTGGATTTGGAAGTCAAGGGCACGACCCAGGCAAATTTGGAAAAGACGTCGATGACACAAAACAAATATTTGTAGCCACGATTGTAGCTGGCCAAATGAGAGACATCGGCTAAATCGGCTTGCCATTGATGATCGATGCCTTCCACTCGGGTGCGACTTCTGGCAAACTTGCGTCGAATGGGTTTGTGTAAAGTGTAGGTAGCTTGTTCTTGTAACCATCGTTGCACTTGAGGTAAACGGAGACTTTTCAGTCGAGTTTTGGCAGCACGATACAATTTTTGAACTCCTGCGTAACCTGCAGGATGCGAGGGATCGTAGTAAATGCTGGCTAAGACTTTTTCCATTTTTTTGTGTGTTAATAAGTCACCCACTCTTCGGTGATGCTACTTTGGGTGGGACGAAAGGGTGGTTTGGAAACGGATTTACGTGTCCGATGGGCTACGGGGGTAGAAGTCGAAGGTAGTGGTGATGGAGGTGGAGGTGGCAATGGAATGGCTTTGGTTTTCTTTTCTTTTTTCGCTTCTGGTTTCCCTTCTTTCTTTTTCACTTCTGTCGAAGGAGGCGTGGACATCATCTTTTTAACCCAAGCTTTCATTTCTTCTCGTTGGGGTGTGGGGGACGGGGTCAACAAGGATGCTGCAATCTTACTCGAAATGGGAGCTGCTGACGGTGTTTGAAACACTTCGCGCATCTCTTCTTCCTCAGGTCTTTGTGGGGTAGCATCTCTGGTGACCCTTGGGGATGGTAGTGGTGGTGGGGGTAATGATGATGATGGTGCTGGACTTTTCATCAAGGTCTTAAAATCTTTCAGAGTGGGTAAAGCTGTTTCGTCTAAAGCTTTCTGGTGAAAGAGTTGCAGTCTTTGCAAGAGTTGACCGTACTTTTGCGATTTTTCTGTTTCGGACAAATCTTGGCGATCCATCAAGGATTGCAATTCGTGTTGTAACTGGGACATCTCGCTCAAATTGGGATTGGGAGGTAAATGCGGGGTGCGTTGTTCTTGCCACCGATGGTATTCCATCCATCGTTTGTAAGGCACTAAAGCTAGTTTTCGTCCTTCCATGGGGTTGTCAGGGGTCGATTCTGAGATCTTGGGACTTCCGAGGGCCTTTTTATCTTGCTCCCACCAGTCCTCCCAACATGGTTCCCAAGACTCCTTTCAGTATGGGACCTAACAAGAGAGGTAAAATGCCTCCACGTTGGACCAACATCTTCTTTTTTTGACGAATGGGAATTTTCTTTCGAACCATTTGGCGAAGAACGTGACGATGTTTTCCTAAGCATTGTTTCTGGTGTTTGGACAAAGGGATCGTGCCTTTCAAAACGTTCAAACAACATTCGCACACGGTATCGATGACCTCTTTGGAGGCCGTTTGAATGAGTTTTTTTCGTAGGGGTGGAGAAGCTTTGGACAGGACAGATAACATGTCCCCATGTTTAGCTAAACGTGGTGGCAGTCCTTTCCTTTTCTTTCCTTGGGGTTTTCTGGAGGGTGACATTTTTGCTTGTGGGTTCCGGGACATTCACCGAACAGACACTAACGTCGATGACTTAACGCACACCCTTTTATCTTTTTTTGGGACTATCGCTTTGTCATAAAGGTGACAATGTTTTTCCCAAAATCGCCAAGGAATCCTCCCCTTTGTTGACGCCTCTTTTTCTTGGAACGACTGTGTCTTTTCTTGGGGTAATGTCGATGCTTGGCTAAGCGCTTTGTCGGATGACGCGTCTGCCTTTGTCTCTTTCTTTTGTGGCTTCTTGGAGGTGACATCTTTTTTACAAGTTCACTGATACCCCGACTTGGTCACAGGCTCTTTTTATACTGGAACGCGTCGCCACTGATTGTCTTTACGTTTTATCAGTTTGAGGACAGGCATGACACGTCGTGCAGGGGTACGCAACGTATCTAAATCGAGCCAGTTCTTGCTTGGACAAATCCAGTAAACTTTGTAACATGCCCGATCTTTCTTGGACTTTGATTTTGGGAGAAGGTACTTTGTGAGCAGCAGCCACTGCCACTAAATTGGAGGGTCCTGCCACTGGGGAAGTTCTTTTGGGGGTCATCAACGGAGATGTTCTTGGTGTGATCAACGTCTCCAAGTACTCTTCAGTTCTGGGTGTCATCAACGGAGAAGTGGATGAACGTGAGGATGCCGGAGACGCAGTCACTGCCGTGGCAGGTCGTGGTTTGCGAGTGTAAGGTTGCGTCCTGGCCGAAGTGCCTCTCTTGCGACTAGTTTTCTTCTGTGGACTTTTCTTTTTCTGGGGACTTTTTCTCTGTTTCTTTTTCTGGGGGCTTCTTTTCTTTTTCCGGGGTGGTGGTGTCTGGTAAGAGGAGGGTCCTGCCACTGGAGAAGTTATTCTTCTTGGGGACCTGGTCTTTTTCTTTTTCTTCTTGGGGCTTCGTTGGACTTTTGTCTTGGGGATAACTTTGGGGGCATTAGGATCCCATCTTAAGAGTGAGCGAATGATGACCCCTCCTAGAGTACCGCTCCCTCCAGGTTTCAAAATGATTTGTTTTTTGGTTTGAGTGTCGATGCGGGGATCGGCCAGTTGGACCAAAGCGACTTTGTTTCGATCGAAAAAGCGTTGGGTTTGATGAGGAATCTGAATGATTCCTTGGAGTAATTGACGTGCCGTCACCGTGAACCATCGTAAGACTTCTTTGAGACTAGCTTCTAAGACACGGGCTCGTGTTTGTGGATCTTTTTCTCGACTGATGCCATACAAGGCACGAATCAATTTGACGGGAAGATGCGACTGAAGGGACGTCATGTTCACACTGTGTGAGACAGACGAAAAAGGGTCTGAGGTTTTTATAGATTTTTTGATGGGGAGTGAAATGAAGTCGAGGACGGAGACGTGTACAGGACAGGCCCTCCGTCTTGGCACCAGTGGTGAAACAAGTGGGTACGAAATCGCAAATCCTCGGGGGTCGTAGGTTTCAAATCGACGAGTAAATAGGCGTGTGGCGTTTGAGTGGCATCGTTGTACGCCTGAGTCAGCCAAGGCGTTCCTAACTGTTTGGCTAAGACTTGCACTTGCGATTTATCTCGAGGGCTTTTAAACAAGACCACGTAATGCGCATTGAGACTGATGGTGCGATGGGCTTTACTTTGTTGAAACAAATTTTGGGTGATGTAAATGACACTGGCATTACGGTGATGCCCTTTGCGCGTGAACCACAATTTAATTTCTTCTTCGTCTTCTCCTAACATGTCGTCGAAAATGACCAAATGGGTTTGACGGGAGTCAGAGACGATGCCGTCGTCTTCTTTAGGAATGCCTTCCACAAACACGATGTAATCGCCTTGACTTTCTCGCAAGAGGCTGTACGCCGATTGCCACTCTTTGTAACACCACACGATCCGTTGAGGTGGCCGATCGATCAAATGATGTTTATGTTCGATCAAACGTTTGACGAATTCGGTTTTGCCTGAACCGCTAGGTCCAGCAATGAGCATGTTAAAGGGATGGCGAAGATACAAAGCCTCCCAACTGGCACGATCTAAGTGTTCGTCGACGACTTTGACAGTAGAGGAAGAGGGAGCAGAGACAGCAGAGGTAGCCATGGTGTGAGAAATGTCACTTGTGACACGAAAACGAACAAGACAAGAGTTTATATACTTTTTCAGAACACGTTTATTGAATGTTTTTTTATCAAACATGAATACGAAAGACAAAAATACATAAAAGCCAAAGGCTTAAGTACAAGGATAAAAGGCACATGATAACGATGAACGTGGAATAAACACAAGTGTCTGTACAACAATCACATCTTTTGGGTAATGTTCTAACCAGTTCAACAGGGGGTAAGGTCACACAAGTGTCCTCCCGAAAGGGTCTTTCAGGTCTGTCCACGACAGTCCTGTCCTGGGTGACGGGTTCTTCTGGCACCGTCACTAACACGGGTTGAAAAGTAACTTTTTTCCTTGAACAACTCTCGTGCATACTGGGCCACTTCTTGGGTCCAAGCCTCAAAATCCCATTCTTTCCAGGCACGGACATCTGTCCAATGGGGATGTAAGTCACAAGCTACACACACATCGTCATACACGTCTTGGGTAGCTAAAAGTTGACGAATCTTTTTTTCCCGTAGATGTCGAGAAGTATCCAGATGAAAACGCAAGGCTTTGAGCAAAAGGAGTTTTTCGTGACCATTTAAGGCCATGGAGGTGGTAAGTACTGATCGTAAAGAGTCCACAAAGAATCGGCTGGTAAACGAAATCCCAAAAAACAAGTCACTAAGACACACACCACTTGTCGTCCCAAATTGAATGGATACAGTTCTTGTAATAATCGATGGTAATGATCCACGGTTTGAATATGGTCATTGAGTTCCTTCCACGGAATCTGTTGGATGACATGTGACATAAGTCGTGGCATGGCAGCCTGTTTTTATAGTCTCTTTGTTTCGGAAACAATACACGTACTTTCTAGCCAGAGATCTTCGTTCTCCAGTAGGGAATCTAAATCTTGCATACTGTAACCGAAACTTCAGAGTTCGTTTAGAAGTTTCCTCTTCCTCTAAGTAGATTCCACGTAAAATATGTTGATAATCCTTTAACTTGTCTTCCTCAATGTATTGCTGTAGGTGAATCTCAAAGTAACCAAAATAATGAACATTTCGATCATTCACTAACTCAAAGTGTTGAACAAGGTCTGACCACTGAAACAATTTCTGACGAATCAGTTCTCTTATACCATTCAGGTACCAGTGGTTAAAGATCTGGTGACGTAACGGATGCAATTGTTCTTTACGTTTGACTTGTATTTTCACCAGCTCTCGGTAAATGCGTTCTCTCAACTCCACAGGCAAAGCACGAATGTTCTCTAGCAAAGTATCCATGAATAGGTCATACTAAATCCTCTTTGGTCTGACACAAGAAATGTACTCTTTGCACAAACATGGTTTCACTTCAGTGTCAAATTTAAATCGTTGAGTCACTAATCTACACATTACAATTCGTTCAGAAGTTTCCTCTTTCACTAAGTTGACATTGTGTTCAAGATGTTGGTAATTCGTTAACTCTTCCTCTGGAATTCGATGCAGTACGTTTACAATGATGTAGGTAGAATCGTCCATACCAAACCAATCCTTTTTAAAACTAGAGGATCGTTGATCAATGTCTGTCCGATGGAACACTTTCAATTGAATCAATCCTTGTATAGCCTTCAGGTACCAGTGGTTCAAACACCGGTGACGTAACGGATGCAATTGTTCTTTACGTTTCACTTGTATTTTGACCAGCTCTCGGTAAATGCGTTCTCTCAACTCCACAGGCAAAGCACGAATGTTCTCTTGTAAAGTATCCATGAACAGATTATTATGGTAAGAAGTTACTTCAATGTCTCGGTCCCACTAAGGGTAAGTAATGACAATTCGGTGACCATCGAGCATGTTCTACGTAGGCCGAATCTTGCGGTTCCCAGTGGTGAAGTGTCACATCGCAACTGAAGCACCTGACTTTATCTCCTTCGCCCAAGTAGAAAAATCCGGCTCTGGCTAATTCTTCGGGGGTCGGTCCTCCCAGATACTTTGGCCATTTTCCTTTGAACGATTGAAGACGATTTTCAAAGTCGCAGTATTCCGACAAACGCACAGGAAACGAATATTCGTTTTTCACAGGTTCGTTTCGATGAGGGTTGAGTGACATGGGTAGGAGTTTGCTCAAGGCTGGATGACATCCGTAGGGGGGTAGACGTGAAGGTGAACATTCCCCTTTAAAACGAAACCCAGTAAAATGTCCAAGAGGACGAGCGGCATCACTTTCGCATCCGACAGGTTTGACACGCACAGCATCACTTTCCATGATAGGGGTAGGGGCACTAAAGTTCCCATGATGCTTTACGGCATCGCTCAGGTCACAACGTACAGCATCGTATCCATCGCAAGGCTCACAATCGCACTCGTCTGCAAACTCCGTTACGCAATTACAATGGTAACCACATGGACAATCGCAGTTTCCTTCCGGACATTTTCCGTCGCAATGCCTGGGTCTTATCCATCCAATATTAGTCACACTAGAGGAAGATACAACTTTTTTACAATCCCCAAACTGGAACGATGTCTCTTTCAAAGTATTCATCTTGTTTGCTCGGTCTTGGTAGTCACAATGAACTATCGATCTTGCCTAGGGTTCCTTTTTATATACAGACCAATACCGACGTGACCGTACGGCAAGGTGAAATGATTGGGAAGTCGAACTCGCTTCTGGTACACGATTTGATAAACTTTTTCCAAAGGTCGACTGACGATGTGGTGAGTGGGTAAACGTACAATCTTGTTCGGTTGGTAAGTGGTCACTTTAAAGTTTCCATCCTCTTCCGATTGCAAGGCTTCTTTCAATACCCCAAAGTTGACCACACGACTGGTACGATGATTCAGAGTCAGTCCTTTCACTTTGCACGTCGTGTGCACTTCTCCTTGTTTGTCCCGGTATTCGTAGCCGTAATTTTTGGGACCGCCACTGACGAAACTTAGAATCTTGTCGTCGGGATGCTCGTCTGTCCAGGCTCCTAAACGGTCTCCTTCGATGTCAGGGTGATGTTGAATCGGGTGATGGATGTAAATGCAACTGTCCGTGTCAAAGTACAGGACGCGTTCTTCTAACAGTTCTAAAGCTTCGTACAATTTTAAGCGAGCATGGGCTGTCACGTAAGCCGCAATGATGACATTTCCAAAGGGGTCGTCTTGTACAAAGTCCAGATCTTCTTCGTAATTGACTAAGATCAAATCCTCGCGAACGACGTCCACGTGTTTCATGAATTTGGTTTTGTCGTGAATCATCTGAAAGTAGCGGGAAGGTTCTGTCAAATATTCCGTCTTGGGTAAACACGGGCGTTGTGCCATTTTACCCCACAAGCAATTTAACATCACTTTGGCAAACGATCGCCTGCCTTCGTTTTTCTCGATGTGGTCTAAAGAGATGCCTTCTTGTTCGTAGTATTTCTCTTTGAATTGTATTTGGTCTTCGGGAGTGTGACACCAGGAAGGATAGCCGCTGGCTTCTTGCTTCAGTTTCAAAAAGGCATCCACGTAGTCTGCGAAAATGCTTTTCTGAGTAGGGTCACCCTTGTGGTATTGTTGTGTCTTGGGAAAGTGGCAAATTTCGTACACTTCTAACAGTTGGTATCCCATGTCCATAGCTTTGAACAATTCTACGCTGACCCAGGTTCCCGTCAAGGCCCGTTCTTCCTGGCTGTGATGACAAGGCTGGTCTTGGTTGCACGTTTCGGCACAAGTACGGCACAAAGGAAACATCAGTTTGCCTTGACAATGGTGAGGTAAGACGGGATGGTATAGGTTCGTGGGAGGCAAAACTTTACACTTGATCAAGCCTTCGTATTGTCGAATGTTGACCAGGTCGATGTGTTCCGTGAACAATTGCGGGTGCCCTACAGGAAAGCGACAATATTTGCACACGTAGGGATACAGCGAACACACGTCCAAGTATTTGATTTCTTCTCCGTTCTCTTCGTCGGCTTGGTACAGCAAACAGGTGGCATTGGTCCTTCCTCCGTACAAACTATCCCTCGGGTTCAGCGGGTCCATGAACTGGTAACTTTCCACGAGGCGTTGAAACTCGGGATCGGTTTTCATACGGTGATCGTACTCGTGTTCCCACATTTCCACCACTTGGTATCCTTGCTGTTCTAACTTTAGGCGTCGCTGACAAGTGTCCTGGTACAAGTCTTCCATGGTTCGTTGCAAAAACTGATTTTTAGTGCCACGGTCAGGATAACAAACGGGACATCCGTGAAATAAGCAACCGTTAAACTCGTACACGATCTTGGGGTTTTCTAAGTCCCAGCCATCGACCGAATACGTTCCGATGGTCTTTTCGCCCCCTCCGTTGCGGGCATGCTGAATCCACTTGTCTTCCTTGTCGCACAAGTAATGTAACCAACGTAGGGCTTTGACCGAGTATTGACGCTTGACATAGTGGGTCGTTTGAGGACTGATGACAGCCACGGTGTTTTCAGGCATGAATCGTTGTCGATACACTAAGGAACACGCTTTGGCAATGGTGCAAGCTTCTTTCAAAGGATCGACCCCTCCGTGTTCCATGAACAGTTCTCGAAATTTTCCACAGCAACGCCGTAAAATGTCCACGTCGGAACGACAATACTTTAGCATTTCTTCCTGAAAGTCGAAGGGGTCAGAGGCATGAGCCTGGTACCAAGCGTAGAAAGCTTCTCGTTGTTCGGTACGCATGTTGTCGGGGTCGTAATAGTGAGCCTCAGGTAAATGGGGTAGAACGGCGTGTTGATTGGCTTCCGTATTGAAAAAGTGTGGAAAGTACCCTTTAGCCATTTCTGTCATTCCAAACGTTTTTGGCATTCGACTCAAAGGCATGGCCAAATAGCTCATCGAATCTTTAAACTGTACTTGTCCCACTTGCATGAAAATGATTTTGGCTCCGTTCAAAGTCACTTTAGGACGTTCGGTGCCATGTTCCGTATAGTATCTGAGAAGAAACTGTCCATCGTATCCGGAGAAATTGTGAGCCATCACCGTGGCATGACGATGACAATCTCCGTAAAGTCCGATGTCCTCTTGGCTCCACGTCTTGTCGATGGGGTCTAAGACCCATTGGGCAAAATCGGCTAACGTGTTTGGCCCCCGAAAGATTTTTTCACGCCCTCCAGGAATCTTGCTGCAGTGATGGCAATGACTGAAGATAGGTTCTTGAATGCACTTCTCGCACGCTCGATGAGCCACGCAGAAATTAGGAATGTGAATGCCAGTCTCTTGCATGCATTCGAAATCGAAAAAGATGAAATTGCCTTTCTTCTTGTGACCGTCCTCTTTCTCTGGTGGGGGTTGGTATTTTTGCACGTAACATTGGTGTTCCAAGTCCACGATGTGGTGACAAATGTGACATTTCTTTTTTCCTGAACATACGTGTGCCTTGGTACTATTGGTACGTATGCCTTGTCCACACGTAGGGCACAATCTCAGGAGTTGACAAGCACATTTCTGCTGTGAACCTTGCGTTTTCAGATGTTGTTGGTAACAGGTAGGGCTGACAAACGTGCGCAGACAAGTTGAACAAGGCACTGGTTCTTCGCTCAGACAGGGTGAGAAGGCCAAACATCCTGAGCATTTCGATCCACAATGCTTGTGTTGCTCTCGATTATTATAACCATGGTCACATTTCTCACAGTAATAACCGTATCCCAGGAATCCGGTGATACTGGTAATGGTATCGAAATGGTCATCGTGATGATAAACATGAATGTATTTTCCGTCCTTAAAATCTTGCCCTCGAAACAACAGAGACCCGCGCACTTCTTGAGGGTGCACTTTCAAAGTGTATCGTGGAGCTAGGGCATCCTGCAATTTTTGCATCTCAGGAATGCCACAGGGTGTGTCTTTGGACATGCCAGCTTTTCGTAACAGGAGTTCTGCTTCACTTCGTTGTTTGGCTCGGTCCGATTGTCGAATGTTCTACCAGTCTTTTTTCCATTCTACCGTGTCGTTCTTGTTGGCATAGGTTCGTCCCACCACGATGGCACGGGCTAAACACATCTGGTCATGAGGATTGTGAATTTGGACAAGGCTACGCTTAATGCTGCGAAGGTCGTTCACCAATAACATCTTTTTGCGTCCGGTCCCTTGAGGAGGAGAGACGTGGGTCATGTCCAATGTGGCTTTTCCATCGGTGATGTCAAACTGGTCATTAGATTGTTGCACGTGTTGAATCTTGTCCATGACTTTGGAAGCGGTCAATTCTGCAGGGGTGCTAAACTCGATCCAAACAGGGGATTTCAAACCGTCGTGTTGTATGGAAAGTCTCAAGCGATCGTCTTCTTTGGGTTGACATTGTCGCTTGAGTGCAGTGAGCAGAGAATCCCACACTCCGGTGATGAACCCTTCTGCTTTCTCTAACGGTACTTCGGACTTGAAATCTTTAAACTTCACCGTGTATTTGTAAGCCGTGGTTCTAAATTTTCTAGAGGAGCGCTTTTCCGTCTCTCGAATGGAATAGTACTTTTCAGGGTTGACAAAGGGTGGTGGACTTGGTTTAGAGGGTTCGGATTCTGGTTCACTCATGTCCTCTTCAAAATCACTGGCATGAATTTGTGCCAATATTTCAGCCCTGGTACGAGGCGATAGATCACGTTTCTGCCTCTTACTTTCTTCTTCTTTCTTCTCGAATGAATGGGATCGTTTCATCTTGAAAGCAAAAAGTCAAATGACTCAAGTTCAAACACCATGAACTACTTTATAGTCATAGCAGACCAGCGTATATAAAAGGGTGTGTGTCTTGTCCTTTCACTATTCATTTCACTCTCAAGCCGAGCACAACGATGGAAGAGACTAACCAGATGGAACGTTTCGTCAGAGCTTTGCGAGGGGTCATTAGAAAATTCTCTTCAGACCAGCCTACGGACTACTCTCCTTCCTTTCGAGATAAAAGTCAAGATACTTGCTATATCTGTCAGAAGAAAGGGCATTGGTCTTCAGAGTGTCCAGACCGTCAAAAAACAGGAGCTAAAAAAGACAAAAGTAAAGATACCTGTTATTATTGTAAAGAAAAAGGACATTGGTCTCCAGATTGCCCAAAAAAGAAACAAGAGGAGTCAGAAGAAAAGAAGGATTCTTCAGAGGAAGAGAGGGATTCTTCTGAGGAAGAAAGAAGACAGGTGAAGAAAAAGAAACAGGAGAAAAAAAGAAGGGAAGAAAGCGAGGAGGAAGAAGAGAAAAAGAGTGTGACGGTGAAGAAATTAAAAAAACAGAGAGACTAAACAAGGAGAAAAGAAGAAATTAATGAACTTTTTATTAAAGTGTTGTGTTGTGAATTGTGAATTGGATTGTAAAAAATGGAGAAAAGAATAAATGAATGATATAAGGTAAGAGTCTTTGAGTTTTGATTTTAAAATAAGAAGCTACACTCACGCACTCATACACAGACACGTACTATAAGGGTAAAATGGGTGGGGTTTATTTTTGAGTTATTGGCAAATTGAAATTGTATTTCTTTTCGAGAAATGTGGGTGGCCCTGAAAAGGGCCTTTTTTCTTTATGGTGCAGGGGTGAGTTTAAGCAATCAATTTTAACTGCCTTAAGCCTTTGCCACGGCCAAGGCCTACTTCTGGACTGCGTAATGATGATAATGATTGGGTTGAAATCACTAAGGATGGTACGGTAGGCTTAGTCACAGGGTTGACGTGTTTAGCTCGGGAAGGTCGTATTCTCTTCGGTCGTGATAAAGAAGTCTGATACATTTGTTTCAGACTTCTTAACTCCGCTAAAATGTCCAACAGTACCGTGACCGTTTGATTTTCACCCTCTTGTTTCTTTGCTGCTACTTCTTCTTGCTGTTGTTTTTTTCTTACCTCTTCTTCTTGTTGCTGTTGCTGTAAGAGAAAAGCCTGTTCCGCTTCCTTTTGTCGTTGTATAAATTTCTCCAATTCTTCTTTCTGTCTCTGTCTAAAATTCTCCACTTGCGGTAATGAAGAAGGTAACGAAGGTTCCGGAACAAATTCTTGCGAGGAGAGAAAATCGACAAAATCCCAATTCACCTCTTCTGAAAGTAAGTCCGGGTTCCCTTGGGCGGTCTCCCCTGCTGGTGCACCCCATTGGATCGTTTTCTGAGTTTCCGTCATGTTGAATCACTGTCGCATAGATTGACTGCACACAAGCGCTAGCGAATCTATATTGACTACGTGACGTCACAGACTGCTCTCTTCGGATTGGATGCGGGCTGACTGAATTCTGTAACGCGTGTTCGGATTGGTGAATGAACTCAATCCGTTTCAGTCCTTTCTGTCCCTATAAATAAGCGCAGTTCACTGCATTGATTCACCTATTGTAGGAGCCTCAACATGTGGACCGACGTTGAATCTTCAACCCTTGTGTCAACAATGATGTTCAGGACGGACATGCTCATGTATGTCCGATCCAAGTGGACCGTTGTCCACAGGACCAGCAGCAGCCTGTGGATAAGAAGAGTCTATATAGAGAGACAAGGTTGCCTCAAGAGGACTCTGATGTATGGCCCTGCTGTAAGACGAAGTTTGAGGACAAGAAGATGTCGCAAATGCCCTTTATGTTAAGGGTATATTAACATAAACCAAAGGCCCTTTTCAGGGCCAGCCATATTTCTCGAAAAGAGATAGTCTTTGAATTGCCTACCCCTTTTTTTATTTTATTTTTTTTATTTTTTTTAAAAAAAATAGAGACCCTCCCTGTTTCAATTTTACATAGACCCTATACAGTCCCAAGGGTTTATGTCCATGTTAAATTTACATAGACCCTATATTGTCCCAGGGTTTTTGGCCATGTTAATTCCCATAGACCCTATATGTTCCCACGATTTTTCTCCATGTTAAATTTACATAGACCCTATATGTTCCCAAGGGTGTTTGTAATGATAAATCCCATAGACCCTATAAGATCCCCATTAACTACTAACAGAAATAGCGAAAGAGTATTTCCGCACTCTTTCAATACCAAAGCCAATCAACTTGCCTTTCTACCCCATTTGCCTTTTGCTCACTACTACGATCCAAACTAAATGCGCACCGAACAACGAGAAGCTTTCTACGCTTTGCACCACACTCACGCATAGGATCCCTTCGACTTTCAGGAAGAAATGTTAAAGTATTGTCGTTCCGACGTGGACATTTCACGGCGTTGCTATGGATAATTTCGAGAACTGTTCATGGAGCACGGAGGTATCGATACTTTGAAAAAGTCTTCACCATAGCCAAAGCGTGTTCCTTAGTTGTCATATCGAAACCTGTTTAGCCAAAGTGAGCAGAGATGCCTCATACTTGTATGAACAATGCAGATAACTTATGATATGTTTATGGTGAGGTGATGATAGCATCACAAAAGCGCTGTATAACCACTATGATTAAGAAAGCCTATCACCTTTATTTTGGCTGCACAATGTGGAGATCAGGACAAGAGGTAGACCCCACACATAACACTTGCACAACAAATCTTAGCGAGTTGTTGAACACGAAAACGATATATATGCCTTTTGCAGCGCCAATGATTTGGAAAGCGCTAACATATCATATCAGCAATTGTTATTTTTGCATGGTGCCTCTAAATGGGAATGGTGTGTCAAATAACAAAACATGGACTTGGCATTACCCAAAATAGTCCATCAGCTATAAACCCAGTACTAGGACTGCCAGTTCCTGATGCACCAGAATCATTCACACTTAAGTCAGACGAGGCAGATGAAGAGGATAAAACTTCTAGCCTTAAACCATCAAAGTCATATGACCCATATTTTCATCCATCTTCCTCCTCTGAACCACACCTTATAACACAAGGTGAACCGAATGATCTTGTCAGGGATTTGGAATTATCCAAGAGAAAGGCAGAGCTGTTGGGCTCCAGACCACAGCAGTAGAATCTCCTGGTTGGTGATGTCCATGTACAGTGACTATCAAAAGGAACTTGTCCCATTCTTCTTCATGGAAAGTGATTTTGTAGTCTGCAACAACATCGATGGTGTGATTGCATCGAGCATAATCGTTCATGATCCAGATGTGTGGAGATTGTTCACTCATTCATCGAAGGCGAGTCTTAAAACCATCTTGCTGCATAATGGCAATAGTTTGCCATCTAATATATTTCTGTTGATTATGAAGGCCATATGAAGGAAACCTGTGAAAACATAAAACAACTTCTGAGGTACATGAACTGTGACCAACATCAATTCCAGCTCTGTGGCGATTTGACGGTTCTTACTCTCATGCATGGTCTGTAGACTTGATACACAAAGCACTGATATTTTCTCTGCAAAAAGAATAGTCTTGCGAGAGATTCTCACTATATAAAGAGAGATTGGCCACTCCGACATTCATTGGAACCTGGTGGAAAAGTGTTCAGCATCCACACCTTGTTGAATCAACGAAGATATTGTTAAAATTCTTGTACATCAAGCTGGGTCTGATGAAGAACTCTGTCAAGGCCATGGACAAAACACAAGCAGCTTTCAAGTACATCCGTGGAAAAATTCCAAGGTTAAGTGAAGCTAAACTAAAGGAATGTGTCTTTGTTGGTCCTCAGATTCATGAATTTCTTCGAGATAATGCATTTGTCCGTACACTGCTTCGCAAGGCGAAAACGGTAAGGAATGCATTCCAGTTAGTGGGAACAAATTTCTCAGAAACAATAAGGCAGAAAACTACATGGAGTTTGTGGAAAAAAGGTCTAAACTATGAACTTATATATTCATAATAGTTTGTTACCTTTTGTTGCATACTACATTTTATTTATATAACACGTTTGCGGTTTTTAAAGTGTTATATGCACATGAAAATTGTAATATTATCATGTAAAGCAACCATAAACACATGAAAAGACATAGGTTAGGTTTACAATTTATGATTAAAACTCTACTGTATGTACAATATACAAAGACGTAACATGGAAACGCTTAAAAATCCTGGAAACAGTAGCCAATCAGTTGTTTTATTTGTCATAGTTGAATTCAGCGCATCACAATCCATAATAAATAGTACATTTTATCTCTGAAGCAGACGACTTCTAAAACTTTGTAGATGTAAAGTTCTATGTGACCCACTGTTATGAGTTGGGGTGGGATGCTCCCAATATTTATTTGAATTACTGTGGAATTCTCACCCTGGCTCGTTTTTGTAGGAAGTGAAATTAGTGATAGAGAGAGGTAAAGCTCCGAGCCCCCAGTCAGCAATGCCGACAATTAAATTATTAAGAACACAAAGGTGAAATTCAAAAGAATAACAATTTAATACAAATTAAACGATATCAATTTCTCAACCAATCTTCTTCCTCTCGACCATGTAACAACCTATTACATCACGTGATTATAGTGTGAGATGGCTTTCCCCTGTACTTGGTTTCTACTCATCTATGTTTACTCCGCCAATTCCTTTCCTCCTTCCGGCGTTCTCCGTATTCCGATTCTTCATATCCTCTTCCCCTTTTGTCTCCTTTTCTCCTCCTCCTCTCTCTCTCTCTCTCTTCCTCAAGCAACTATGCTTGTTCTCGGCCTCCTGCTTGTTCTATCCTGTCTCTCCGAGACTCGGGACTTGACTACCCGGTAGTTCTGTTCCCAAAAGCTTCCTACGAAAAACAAAAGGACGTTAGCATTTGTGTTAACCATCTCGCATCACACCACATCAACAATCAATCATCAGATAAAGGCTATCTACATCTTCGGTCACGCATTCGTGCGCATCGAGAAACCCACACGTTCTTATAGAAACAACGTTGCAATAAGAGCGGTATCCTACTTATGATACAGAAATCACTAAATTGCATCACATCAATATATATATATATATATATATATATATATATATATATATATATATATATATATATATATATATATATATATATATATATATATATTCTTTATGTTATTATTCTCAACAATATCACAACAATCCGACGCATTTCTGTACATTACACTCCCACAAGTCTACACAAATATTCAAATATCCATATTATTTAAATTTACACACTGCAACCATTTCCAAAGTTACAATTTAATTCAACAATTGCAAAATCTAGAATATCACATACGTAAATACACTAGTTTTCCACGAGGTAACTAAATAGCGAATTACGATATTAATTCTGACGAGCGAGCAATCTACATAATCATAGCTCATTTCTCAAGTACGCATGTAAATTAAATAATATTATGGCAATTCTACGTACTAACGATTCTAGTAAGTAAATATACATACTGCACATAATTACAATTACAATGCCATAACATTCTGCAACAATCGAGCAAATAACTCACTGACCTTTACGAAGCTTTCTGTCCTTGAATGTACCAAGGTTTTTCCCGCCAAATCACGAGTGGCTCCTGGAGTTATTGCTACAACTTGTCAGCACGATGCTACACAATGACTAATTCGTTCCCAGCCCAAATGACTGTTAAATTCTGGTTCAAATTGATGGCCCCACCCTTTCTCAGTTCTGATTGGACATCAATTCTACCCCGGTCGGTCCATCTGAACAGACGAGCCTCAGGCCATCTGTCAACGCGGGGAAATTTACAACAGCAACAAGGGTCCTTTGTTCTAGCACAAAGCTTCCAACGTCTACATGTTAGTTTTGACACCTAACTAAGAGAACTCTTGTACAAACACGAATCGCCACGGTAGTGCAGGGTCGACATACTCATGGCGCTAACCCATTCCTTTCTTCCTGACTTACGTAATCGCGGGCAGGCAAACGTGACAGTAGACCAGTATAATCTCTCCTTTCTTCTACATCACTACAACTACATGACGTTTCGATGTCATTTTCCTTACATATATTTACAATAAGAAACACTAATTCAAATTATCATGGATTGACATCTACTACAGCTTTTCCAATGTTATAAAAGTTCAGACATGCGTATCGGTACCAGTATCTCAAGCTAAATGGTTTACCAGCATTTTTTCTCCTCAATATTTTACAGCCATTTTCTTTTCCAGAATATGTATATACGGTTGAACAAGTCATTTCTAACCCTTCAAATTCATTTCCTGTTTAATGTGTATACTAGTTTCATTCAACTTCAAGAAATAGTCATTTAACACATATCCCTCGACCAACTCTAGGACTTTTCAAGAGTGCTTGTTTTAAAAGTCTGCTTTACACACAAAAGGAGAGGACAATGTTTATCAAGAATCTTTAAAGTAAGGGATAACCAGCAAATAAGCTAACTGGTTGAAATCTCAATATTTGTACCCGGCATGATATAAATAGAATAGTGTCCATGTCAATACTGGACTGTATTCGTTTATGTAAAGATAAAAGATAACTATACTAAAAGAATTGTGTACCACAACCTGATTAAAATCATATCTCCGCCGTTATACAAGAAGATCTTAAACGACCACAGGGGTCGTATTCTGGTAACTGATGTTATTACCATAATCGCTAATGTTATCAACAAATCAAATGAAGCCTTATATCTTCGCATTTGGAGAAACAGCACTGAGGATGAAGAGCATCAATGTCTACCGAACGATTTGATTCACTTTCAGATTTTTGAAGCTGCATTTCCTTGACTAATTCAAAGGTCACCGGAACATGCGCCTTAAGCGGTCGTCGTCGGATCTTCGTGTAGGACGGCGGAGATCTGATTTTACTCAGATTGGATGAACCATATACGCCCAACGGTAGGATAACTGTGTGCCCTATAACAACGTACTTTAGTTCATCTGGTCAAAGGTCAATTGTGATTAGTGTATGACCCGTCGTCCACCCGTCCAACAACACTGATTTGTAAACGCTCTGCCGATTTCATTTCTGCTCAGATTTCGTTCAGACATGGTACGAATGCTTATGATCCTAAAATAGATCTTTCATGTGCATTATCCATTCATACTAATACTACAATATTTGATTGCTTGAGTCTCCGAAACTCTTCAGGCAGAAATTTCAGATCAGACTATTCTCAGTTTGGCATGAAAACTCACATCTAGTTGGGTGGGCTTGTGATCTATCAAGCGGAAATATTTATATTATTTGATAGTTTATATCACGGAGACATTAAACAAATTTGAATATTAGACACAGCTGCATCAGAGTTGGTATTTAAGCTGATACCAGTTCGAGCATAAGTAACATTGATACATATTAATGATGTAACAACTGCTTGGTAATAATTTGCAAATTTACGCGTGACTGCTAACCAATCCAAACGTACTGTCGCTAAATTTGTTTTTTGACCTTGGTGAGTACTACTAACATTCAGCAAAAAGTAGCACAGACACACTTTTTATATACAATCACAAACTTTTATTCGTGTTTTGACATTTGAAATCATGACAAACAGAATGTACATCTAGGTAGAATATATATGTATATTTTTGTAGGCTCCAATGAATATTTTCTTTGTCTAATTCAAATGTCGCACAGGCTCATAGACACTTGTATACATTTTCCCCATTTACTTTAGCGTCCAGAAAAAGTAGCTTGTAGTGGGAATGACATAGTTTTCTCCCTAAATGGCTATACTGGGATTTGTAAAATGTACGGACGAAGCAGGTGCGACAAAGCATGGAAAAATTCCGATCGGTTCTTTCTTAACAAAATTCTTTGAACTGTATCAATTATAAGAGGGGAAGAAACGACACTCTTTAATCTGAATTGATTTTGTGGATTGTAAACACGGCAAGAGCTCCGTTTCTTTCAATTTCACATGCATCCTCCAGTTTATAAATTTAGAACATTGTTTTTATTTGTATGCTCTTTCATGGCAGAGCTTATCTAAAGGAAAGTGGCATTATGAAGGGAAACGGATAGGTGACTCAAGCGAAATTTAGAGAAAGTTACATTAAAAATTCATGTAGACTTATAACGATAATGGATTTTTTGCTCCAGGATTAAGCAATTAATTATTTGCTCAAAATTATAAAATGTACAAATAATTAAGCATATCACTACTGAACACCGTATAATGCTAATTTGAACAAAAAAATGACATGGATTCTTGAGTCATCTCAAAATTATAAAATGTACAAATAATTAAGCATGTCACTACTGAACACCGTATAATACTAATTTGAACATAAATGACCTGGGTTACCCAACAAACTGGGTGCAACGTTTACACAACACATTGTTGCTTCTCACTCTTTTATATTACTTGTTTTAATAATGATTTGCCTTCTACGAAGCAGTCTGCCATCAAAGCTGCAATGTTACCAAATATAAATGCCATCTTAAGTATATATGGCGTTATTCATATTACGTCATTCGAGTGTGGGAGGAGCAATAACGTTTTCCCTGTGAGGTCAGGTGTGTGTGAGAGGAGTAAAAGCGTTTTCATGTGCCGTCAATTGAGTGTGAGAGGAGTAGTAGCGTATTTCCTGTGACGTCATATGAGTGTGAGAGGAGTAGTACCGTTTTCACGTGACGTTAGTTGAGTGTGAGATTAGTAGAAGCTTTCTCACATCTAGTTGGGTGGGTTTGTGATCTATCAAGCATCAAGCGGTAATATTTATATTATTTGGTAGTTTATATCACGGAGACATTAAACAAATTTAAATATTAGACACAGCTGGATCAGATTTGGTATTTAAGCTGATACCAGTTCGAGTATAAGTAATGTTGATACATATTAATGATGTAACAACTGCTTGGTAATAATTTGCAAATTTACGCGTGACTGCTAACCAATCCAAACGTATTGTCGCTAAATTTGTTTTTTGACCTTGGTGAGTACTACTAACAATCAGCAAAAAGTAACACAGACACTTTTGTATACAGTCACAAACTTTTTTTGGTGTTTTGACATTTGAAATCACGACAAACAGAATGTACATCTAGGTAGAACATATATGTATATTTTTGTAGGCTCCAATAAATATTTTCTTTGTCTAATTCAAATGTAGCACAGACTCTAGACACTTGCATACATTTTTTCCCATTTACTTTAGCGTCCAGAAAAAGTAGCTTGTAGTGGGAATGACATAGTTTTCTCCCTAAATGGCTATACTGGGATTTGTAAAATGTACGGACGAAGCAGGTGCGACAAAGCATGGAAAAATTCCGATCGGTTCTTTCTTAACACAAATCTTTGAACTGTATCAATTATAAGAGGGGAAGAAACGACACTTTTTAATCTAAATTGATTTTCTGGATTTTGAACACGGCAAAAGATCTTTTTCTTTCAATTTCACATGCATCGTCGCGTTTATAAAGTCAGAACATTGTTTTTTATTTGTATGCTCTTTCATGGCAGAGCGTATCCAAATAAAAAGTTGTATTATGAAGGGAAACGGATAGGTGACTCAAGCGAAATTTAGAGAAAGTTCATCAAATTCGTGTAGAGCAGAGGTGGGCAAACTTTCCAGTGCAAGTGCCGCATACACAAATTTACACCTTGTCGCAGGCCACATAGTTCATTAAGTAAAATGATAAATATTTGTAATAGCAAAAACAAAAGGTTTTTCTAAATAACATCTAATTAATTTTCAGTTGTTAATATGTTGTTAATATTTGAAAACTTAAACTTGAAAAGAAGCACATTTATTTGATAAACAGAGTAACATAAACAGAGTCAGTGCGAATGATGATTTGTTCCTAGGATGCATGAAAACCCTTGGCGGGCCGCATAAATGTCCGCGGGCCGTAGTTTGCCCACCCTTGATGTAGAGTTATAACGTTCAGGGAATTTTTGCTCCAGGATTAAGCAATTAATTATTTGTTCAAAATTTTAATATGTACTAATAACTAAGCATATCACTATTGAACATCGTATAGAGCTAATTTGAACATAAATGACCTGGGTTACCCAACAGACTGGGTGCAACTATTACACAGCACATTGTTGCTTTTCACTCTTTTATATTAATTGTTTTAATAATGAATTGCCTTCTACGAAGCAGTCTGCGATCAAAGCTGCAATGTTACCAAATATAAGTGCCATCTTAAGTATATATGGCTTTATTCATATTAAGTCATTTGAGTGTGGGAGGAGCAGTAACCTGTGAGGTCAGGTGAGAATGAGAGGAGTAAAAGCATTTTCATGTGACGTCAATTGATTGTGAGAGGAGTAGTAACGTATTTCCTGTGACGTAATGTGAGTGTGAGAGGAGTAGTGCCGTTTTCACGTGACGTCAGTTGAGTGTGAGATGAGTAGAAGCATTTTCATGTGACGTAAATTGAGTGTGAGAGGAGTAGTAACGTATTTCCTGTGACGTCATGTGAGTGTGAGAGGAGTAGTGCCGTTTTCACGTGACGTCAGTTGAGTGTGAGATGAGTAGAAGCGTTTTCACATCTAGTTGCGTGGGCTTGTGATCTATCAAGCATCAAGCGGTAATATTTATATTATTTGGTAGTTTATATCACGGAGACGTAACACAAATTTGAATATTAGACACAGCTGGATCAGATTTGGTATTTAAGCTGATATCAGTTCGAGTATAAGTAACATTGATACATATTAATGATGTAACAACTGATTTGTATTAATTTGCAAATTTACGCGTGACTGCTAACCAATCCAAAGGTATTGTCGCTAAATTTGTTTTTTGACCTTGGTGAGTACTACTAACAATCGGCAAAAAGTAGCACAGACACTTTTATATACAGTCACAAACTTTTATTGGTGTTTTGACATTTGAAATCACGACAAACAGAATGTACATCTAGGTAGAATATATATGTATATTTTGTAGGCTCCAATGAATATTTTCTTTGTCTAATTCAAATGTAGCACAGGCTCATAGACACTTGCATACATTTTCCCCATTTACTTTAGCGTCCAGAAAAAGTAGCTTGTAGTGGGAATGACATAGTTTTCTCCCTAAATGGCTATACTGGGATTTGTAAAATGTACGGACGAAGCAGGTGCGACAAAGCATGGAAAAATTCCGATCGGTTCTTTCTTAACACAATTCTTTGAACTGTATCAATTATAAGAGGGGAAGAAACGACACTCTTTAATCTGAATTGATTTTGTGGATTGTAAACACGGCAATAGCTCCGTTTCTTTCAATTTCACATGCATCCTCCAGTTTATAAATTTAGAACATTGTTTTTATTTGTATGCTCTTTCATGGCAGAGCTTATCTAAAGGAAAAGTGGCATTATGAAGGGAAACGGATAGGGTGACTCAAGCGAAATTTAGGGAAAGTTACATTAAAAATTCATGTAGAGTTATAACGTTAAGGGATTTTTTGCTCCAGGATTAAGCAATTAATTATTTGCTCAAAATTATAAAATGTACAAATAATTAAGCATATCACTACTGAACACCGTATAATGCTAATTTGAACAAAAAAAATGACCTGGATTATTGAGTCACCTCAAAATTATAAAATGTACAAATAATTAAGCATGTCACTACTGAACACCGTATAATGCTAATTTGAACATAAATGACCTGGGTTACCCAACAAACTGGGTGCAAGGTTTACACAACACATTGTTGTTTCTCACTCTTTTATATTACTTGTTTTATTAATGATTTACCTTTTACGAAGCAGTCTGCCATCAAAGCTGCAATGTTACCAAATATAAATGCCATCTTAAGTATATATGGCGTTATTCATATTACGTCATTCGAGTGTGGGAGGAGCAATAACGTTTTCCCTGTGAGGTCAGGTGTGTGTGAGAGGAGTAAAAGCGTTTTCATGTGCCGTCAATTGAGTGTGAGAGGAGTAGTAGCGTATTTCCTGTGACGTCATATGAGTGTGAGAGGAGTAGTACCGTTTTCACGTGACGTTAGTTGAGTGTGAGATTAGTAGAAGCTTTCTCACATCTAGTTGGGTGGGTTTGTGTTCTATCAAGCATCAAGCGGTAATATTTATATTATTTGGTAGTTTATATCACGGAGACATTAAACAAATTTAAATATTAGACACAGCTGGATCAGATTTGGTATTTAAGCTGATACCAGTTCGAGTATAAGTAATGTTGATACATATTAATGATGTAACAACTGCTTGGTAATAATTTGCAAATTTACGCGTGACTGCTAACCAATCCAAACGTATTGTCGCTAAATTTGTTTTTTGACCTTGGTGAGTACTACTAACAATCAGCAAAAAGTAACACAGACACTTTTGTATACAGTCACAAACTTTTTTTGGTGTTTTGACATTTGAAATCACGACAAACAGAATGTACATCTAGGTAGAACATATATGTATATTTTTGTAGGCTCCAATAAATATTTTCTTTGTCTAATTCAAATGTAGCACAGGCTCTAGACACTTGCATACATTTTTTCCCATTTACTTTAGCGTCCAGAAAAAGTAGCTTGTAGTGGGAATGACATAGTTTTCTCCCTAAATGGCTATACTGGGATTTGTAAAATGTACGGACGAAGCAGGTGCGACAAAGCATGGAAAAATTCCGATCGGTTCTTTCTTAACACAAATCTTTGAACTGTATCAATTATAAGAGGGGAAGAAACGACACTTTTTAATCTAAATTGATTTTCTGGATTTTGAACACGGCAAAAGATCTTTTTCTTTCAATTTCACATGCATCGTCGCGTTTATAAAGTCAGAACATTGTTTTTTATTTGTATGCTCTTTCATGGCAGAGCGTATCCAAATAAAAAGTTGTATTATGAAGGGAAACGGATAGGTGACTCAAGCGAAATTTAGAGAAAGTTCATCAAATTCGTGTAGAGCAGAGGTGGGCAAACTTTCCAGTGCAAGTGCCGCATACACAAATTTACACCTTGTCGCGGGCCGCATAGTTCATTAAGTAAAATGATAAATATTTGTAATAGCAAAAACAAAAGGTTTTTCTAAATAACATCTAATTAATTTTCAGTTGTTAATATGTTGTTAATATTTGAAAACTTAAACTTGAAAAGAAGCACATTTATTTGATAAACAGAGTAACATAAACAGAGTCAGTGCGAATGATGATTTGTTCATAGGCCGCATGAAAACCCTTGGCGGGCCGCATAAATGTCCGCGGGCCGTAGTTTGCCCACCCTTGATGTAGAGTTATAACGTTCAGGGAATTTTTGCTCCAGGATTAAGCAATTAATTATTTGTTCAAAATTTTAAAATGTACTAATAACTAAGCATATCACTATTGAACATCGTATAAAGCTAATTTGAACATAAATGACCTGGGTTACCCAACAGACTGGGTGCAACTATTACACAGCACATTGTTGCTTCTCACTCTTTTATATTAATTGTTTTAATAATGAATTGCCTTCTACGAAGCAGTCTGCGATCAAAGCTGCAATGTTACCAAATATAAGTGCCATCTTAAGTATATATGGCTTTATTCATATTAAGTCATTTGAGTGTGGGAGGAGCAGTAACCTGTGAGGTCAGGTGAGAATGAGAGGAGTAAAAGCATTTTCATGTGACGTCAATTGATTGTGAGAGGAGTAGTAACGTATTTCCTGTGACGTCATGTGAGTGTGAGAGGAGTAGTGCCGTTTTCACGTGACGTCAGTTGAGTGTGAGATGAGTAGAAGCGTTTTCACATCTAGTTGCGTGGGCTTGTGATCTATCAAGCATCAAGCGGTAATATTTATATTATTTGGTAGTTTATATCACGGAGACGTAACACAAATTTGAATATTAGACACAGCTGGATCAGATTTGGTATTTAAGCTGATATCAGTTCGAGTATAAGTAACATTGATACATATTAATGATGTAACAACTGATTTGTATTAATTTGCAAATTTACGCGTGACTGCTAACCAATCCAAAGGTATTGTCGCTAAATTTGTTTTTTGACCTTGGTGAGTACTACTAACAATCGGCAAAAAGTAGCACAGACACTTTTATATACAGTCACAAACTTTTATTGGTGTTTTGACATTTGAAATCACGACAAACAGAATGTACATCTAGGTAGAATATATATGTATATTTTGTAGGCTCCAATGAATATTTTCTTTGTCTAATTCAAATGTAGCACAGGCTCATAGACACTTGCATACATTTTCCCCATTTACTTTAGCGTCCAGAAAAAGTAGCTTGTAGTGGGAATGACATAGTTTTCTCCCTAAATGGCTATACTGGGATTTGTAAAATGTACGGACGAAGCAGGTGCGACAAAGCATGGAAAAATTCCGATCGGTTCTTTCTTAACACAATTCTTTGAACTGTATCAATTATAAGAGGGGAAGAAACGACACTCTTTAATCTGAATTGATTTTGTGGATTGTAAACACGGCAATAGCTCCGTTTCTTTCAATTTCACATGCATCCTCCAGTTTATAAATTTAGAACATTGTTTTTATTTGTATGCTCTTTCATGGCAGAGCTTATCTAAAGGAAAAGTGGCATTATGAAGGGAAACGGATAGGGTGACTCAAGCGAAATTTAGGGAAAGTTACATTAAAAATTCATGTAGAGTTATAACGTTAAGGGATTTTTTGCTCCAGGATTAAGCAATTAATTATTTGCTCAAAATTATAAAATGTACAAATAATTAAGCATATCACTACTGAACACCGTATAATGCTAATTTGAACAAAAAAAATGACCTGGATTATTGAGTCACCTCAAAATTATAAAATGTACAAATAATTAAGCATGTCACTACTGAACACCGTATAATGCTAATTTGAACATAAATGACCTGGGTTACCCAACAAACTGGGTGCAAGGTTTACACAACACATTGTTGTTTCTCACTCTTTTATATTACTTGTTTTATTAATGATTTACCTTTTACGAAGCAGTCTGCCATCAAAGCTGCAATGTTACCAAATATAAATGCCATCTTAAGTATATATGGCGTTATTCATATTACGTCATTCGAGTGTGGGAGGAGCAATAACGTTTTCCCTGTGAGGTCAGGTGTGTGTGAGAGGAGTAAAAGCGTTTTCATGTGCCGTCAATTGAGTGTGAGAGGAGTAGTAGCGTATTTCCTGTGACGTCATATGAGTGTGAGAGGAGTAGTACCGTTTTCACGTGACGTTAGTTGAGTGTGAGATTAGTAGAAGCTTTCTCACATCTAGTTGGGTGGGTTTGTGTTCTATCAAGCATCAAGCGGTAATATTTATATTATTTGGTAGTTTATATCACGGAGACATTAAACAAATTTAAATATTAGACACAGCTGGATCAGATTTGGTATTTAAGCTGATACCAGTTCGAGTATAAGTAATGTTGATACATATTAATGATGTAACAACTGCTTGGTAATAATTTGCAAATTTACGCGTGACTGCTAACCAATCCAAACGTATTGTCGCTAAATTTGTTTTTTGACCTTGGTGAGTACTACTAACAATCGGCAAAAAGTAGCACAGACACTTTTATATACAGTCACAAACTTTTATTGGTGTTTTGACATTTGAAATCACGACAAACAGAATGTACATCTAGGTAGAATATATATGTATATTTTGTAGGCTCCAATGAATATTTTCTTTGTCTAATTCAAATGTAGCACAGGCTCTAGACACTTGCATACATTTTTTCCCATTTACTTTAGCGTCCAGAAAAAGTAGCTTGTAGTGGGAATGACATAGTTTTCTCCCTAAATGGCTATACTGGGATTTGTAAAATGTACGGACGAAGCAGGTGCGACAAAGCATGGAAAAATTCCGATCGGTTCTTTCTTAACACAAATCTTTGAGCTGTATCAATTATAAGAGGGGAAGAAACGACACTTTTTAATCTAAATTGATTTTCTGGATTTTGAACACGGCAAAAGATCTTTTTCTTTCAATTTCACATGCATCGTCGCGTTTATAAAGTCAGAACATTGTTTTTTATTTGTATGCTCTTTCATGGCAGAGCGTATCCAAATAAAAAGTTGTATTATGAAGGGAAACGGATAGGTGACTCAAGCGAAATTTAGAGAAAGTTCATCAAATTCGTGTAGAGCAGAGGTGGGCAAACTTTCCAGTGCAAGTGCCGCATACACAAATTTACACCTTGTCGCGGGCCGCATAGTTCATTAAGTAAAATGATAAATATTTGTAATAGCAAAAACAAAAGGTTTTTCTAAATAACATCTAATTAATTTTCAGTTGTTAATATGTTGTTAATATTTGAAAACTTAAACTTGAAAAGAAGCACATTTATTTGATAAACAGAGTAACATAAACAGAGTCAGTGCGAATGATGATTTGTTCATAGGCCGCATGAAAACCCTTGGCGGGCCGCATAAATGTCCGCGGGCCGTAGTTTGCCCACCCTTGATGTAGAGTTATAACGTTCAGGGAATTTTTGCTCCAGGATTAAGCAATTAATTATTTGTTCAAAATTTTAAAATGTACTAATAACTAAGCATATCACTATTGAACATCGTATAAAGCTAATTTGAACATAAATGACCTGGGTTACCCAACAGACTGGGTGCAACTATTACACAGCACATTGTTGCTTCTCACTCTTTTATATTAATTGTTTTAATAATGAATTGCCTTCTACGAAGCAGTCTGCGATCAAAGCTGCAATGTTACCAAATATAAGTGCCATCTTAAGTATATATGGCTTTATTCATATTAAGTCATTTGAGTGTGGGAGGAGCAGTAACCTGTGAGGTCAGGTGAGAATGAGAGGAGTAAAAGCATTTTCATGTGACGTCAATTGATTGTGAGAGGAGTAGTAACGTATTTCCTGTGACGTCATGTGAGTGTGAGAGGAGTAGTGCCGTTTTCACGTGACGTCAGTTGAGTGTGAGATGAGTAGAAGCGTTTTCACATCTAGTTGCGTGGGCTTGTGATCTATCAAGCATCAAGCGGTAATATTTATATTATTTGGTAGTTTATATCACGGAGACGTAACACAAATTTGAATATTAGACACAGCTGGATCAGATTTGGTATTTAAGCTGATATCAGTTCGAGTATAAGTAACATTGATACATATTAATGATGTAACAACTGATTTGTATTAATTTGCAAATTTACGCGTGACTGCTAACCAATCCAAAGGTATTGTCGCTAAATTTGTTTTTTGACCTTGGTGAGTACTACTAACAATCGGCAAAAAGTAGCACAGACACTTTTATATACAGTCACAAACTTTTATTGGTGTTTTGACATTTGAAATCACGACAAACAGAATGTACATCTAGGTAGAATATATATGTATATTTTGTAGGCTCCAATGAATATTTTCTTTGTCTAATTCAAATGTAGCACAGGCTCATAGACACTTGCATACATTTTCCCCATTTACTTTAGCGTCCAGAAAAAGTAGCTTGTAGTGGGAATGACATAGTTTTCTCCCTAAATGGCTATACTGGGATTTGTAAAATGTACGGACGAAGCAGGTGCGACAAAGCATGGAAAAATTCCGATCGGTTCTTTCTTAACACAATTCTTTGAACTGTATCAATTATAAGAGGGGAAGAAACGACACTCTTTAATCTGAATTGATTTTGTGGATTGTAAACACGGCAATAGCTCCGTTTCTTTCAATTTCACATGCATCCTCCAGTTTATAAATTTAGAACATTGTTTTTATTTGTATGCTCTTTCATGGCAGAGCTTATCTAAAGGAAAAGTGGCATTATGAAGGGAAACGGATAGGGTGACTCAAGCGAAATTTAGGGAAAGTTACATTAAAAATTCATGTAGAGTTATAACGTTAAGGGATTTTTTGCTCCAGGATTAAGCAATTAATTATTTGCTCAAAATTATAAAATGTACAAATAATTAAGCATATCACTACTGAACACCGTATAATGCTAATTTGAACAAAAAAAATGACCTGGATTATTGAGTCACCTCAAAATTATAAAATGTACAAATAATTAAGCATGTCACTACTGAACACCGTATAATGCTAATTTGAACATAAATGACCTGGGTTACCCAACAAACTGGGTGCAAGGTTTACACAACACATTGTTGTTTCTCACTCTTTTATATTACTTGTTTTATTAATGATTTACCTTTTACGAAGCAGTCTGCCATCAAAGCTGCAATGTTACCAAATATAAATGCCATCTTAAGTATATATGGCGTTATTCATATTACGTCATTCGAGTGTGGGAGGAGCAATAACGTTTTCCCTGTGAGGTCAGGTGTGTGTGAGAGGAGTAAAAGCGTTTTCATGTGCCGTCAATTGAGTGTGAGAGGAGTAGTAGCGTATTTCCTGTGACGTCATATGAGTGTGAGAGGAGTAGTACCGTTTTCACGTGACGTTAGTTGAGTGTGAGATTAGTAGAAGCTTTCTCACATCTAGTTGGGTGGGTTTGTGTTCTATCAAGCATCAAGCGGTAATATTTATATTATTTGGTAGTTTATATCACGGAGACATTAAACAAATTTAAATATTAGACACAGCTGGATCAGATTTGGTATTTAAGCTGATACCAGTTCGAGTATAAGTAATGTTGATACATATTAATGATGTAACAACTGCTTGGTAATAATTTGCAAATTTACGCGTGACTGCTAACCAATCCAAACGTATTGTCGCTAAATTTGTTTTTTGACCTTGGTGAGTACTACTAACAATCAGCAAAAAGTAACACAGACACTTTTGTATACAGTCACAAACTTTTTTTGGTGTTTTGACATTTGAAATCACGACAAACAGAATGTACATCTAGGTAGAACATATATGTATATTTTTGTAGGCTCCAATAAATATTTTCTTTGTCTAATTCAAATGTAGCACAGGCTCTAGACACTTGCATACATTTTTTCCCATTTACTTTAGCGTCCAGAAAAAGTAGCTTGTAGTGGGAATGACATAGTTTTCTCCCTAAATGGCTATACTGGGATTTGTAAAATGTACGGACGAAGCAGGTGCGACAAAGCATGGAAAAATTCCGATCGGTTCTTTCTTAACACAAATCTTTGAACTGTATCAATTATAAGAGGGGAAGAAACGACACTTTTTAATCTAAATTGATTTTCTGGATTTTGAACACGGCAAAAGATCTTTTTCTTTCAATTTCACATGCATCGTCGCGTTTATAAAGTCAGAACATTGTTTTTTATTTGTATGCTCTTTCATGGCAGAGCGTATCCAAATAAAAAGTTGTATTATGAAGGGAAACGGATAGGTGACTCAAGCGAAATTTAGAGAAAGTTCATCAAATTCGTGTAGAGCAGAGGTGGGCAAACTTTCCAGTGCAAGTGCCGCATACACAAATTTACACCTTGTCGCGGGCCGCATAGTTCATTAAGTAAAATGATAAATATTTGTAATAGCAAAAACAAAAGGTTTTTCTAAATAACATCTAATTAATTTTCAGTTGTTAATATGTTGTTAATATTTGAAAACTTAAACTTGAAAAGAAGCACATTTATTTGATAAACAGAGTAACATAAACAGAGTCAGTGCGAATGATGATTTGTTCATAGGCCGCATGAAAACCCTTGGCGGGCCGCATAAATGTCCGCGGGCCGTAGTTTGCCCACCCTTGATGTAGAGTTATAACGTTCAGGGAATTTTTGCTCCAGGATTAAGCAATTAATTATTTGTTCAAAATTTTAAAATGTACTAATAACTAAGCATATCACTATTGAACATCGTATAAAGCTAATTTGAACATAAATGACCTGGGTTACCCAACAGACTGGGTGCAACTATTACACAGCACATTGTTGCTTCTCACTCTTTTATATTAATTGTTTTAATAATGAATTGCCTTCTACGAAGCAGTCTGCGATCAAAGCTGCAATGTTACCAAATATAAGTGCCATCTTAAGTATATATGGCTTTATTCATATTAAGTCATTTGAGTGTGGGAGGAGCAGTAACCTGTGAGGTCAGGTGAGAATGAGAGGAGTAAAAGCATTTTCATGTGACGTCAATTGATTGTGAGAGGAGTAGTAACGTATTTCCTGTGACGTCATGTGAGTGTGAGAGGAGTAGTGCCGTTTTCACGTGACGTCAGTTGAGTGTGAGATGAGTAGAAGCGTTTTCACATCTAGTTGCGTGGGCTTGTGATCTATCAAGCATCAAGCGGTAATATTTATATTATTTGGTAGTTTATATCACGGAGACGTAACACAAATTTGAATATTAGACACAGCTGGATCAGATTTGGTATTTAAGCTGATATCAGTTCGAGTATAAGTAACATTGATACATATTAATGATGTAACAACTGATTTGTATTAATTTGCAAATTTACGCGTGACTGCTAACCAATCCAAAGGTATTGTCGCTAAATTTGTTTTTTGACCTTGGTGAGTACTACTAACAATCGGCAAAAAGTAGCACAGACACTTTTATATACAGTCACAAACTTTTATTGGTGTTTTGACATTTGAAATCACGACAAACAGAATGTACATCTAGGTAGAATATATATGTATATTTTGTAGGCTCCAATGAATATTTTCTTTGTCTAATTCAAATGTAGCACAGGCTCATAGACACTTGCATACATTTTCCCCATTTACTTTAGCGTCCAGAAAAAGTAGCTTGTAGTGGGAATGACATAGTTTTCTCCCTAAATGGCTATACTGGGATTTGTAAAATGTACGGACGAAGCAGGTGCGACAAAGCATGGAAAAATTCCGATCGGTTCTTTCTTAACACAATTCTTTGAACTGTATCAATTATAAGAGGGGAAGAAACGACACTCTTTAATCTGAATTGATTTTGTGGATTGTAAACACGGCAATAGCTCCGTTTCTTTCAATTTCACATGCATCCTCCAGTTTATAAATTTAGAACATTGTTTTTATTTGTATGCTCTTTCATGGCAGAGCTTATCTAAAGGAAAAGTGGCATTATGAAGGGAAACGGATAGGGTGACTCAAGCGAAATTTAGGGAAAGTTACATTAAAAATTCATGTAGAGTTATAACGTTAAGGGATTTTTTGCTCCAGGATTAAGCAATTAATTATTTGCTCAAAATTATAAAATGTACAAATAATTAAGCATATCACTACTGAACACCGTATAATGCTAATTTGAACAAAAAAAATGACCTGGATTATTGAGTCACCTCAAAATTATAAAATGTACAAATAATTAAGCATGTCACTACTGAACACCGTATAATGCTAATTTGAACATAAATGACCTGGGTTACCCAACAAACTGGGTGCAAGGTTTACACAACACATTGTTGTTTCTCACTCTTTTATATTACTTGTTTTATTAATGATTTACCTTTTACGAAGCAGTCTGCCATCAAAGCTGCAATGTTACCAAATATAAATGCCATCTTAAGTATATATGGCGTTATTCATATTACGTCATTCGAGTGTGGGAGGAGCAATAACGTTTTCCCTGTGAGGTCAGGTGTGTGTGAGAGGAGTAAAAGCGTTTTCATGTGCCGTCAATTGAGTGTGAGAGGAGTAGTAGCGTATTTCCTGTGACGTCATATGAGTGTGAGAGGAGTAGTACCGTTTTCACGTGACGTTAGTTGAGTGTGAGATTAGTAGAAGCTTTCTCACATCTAGTTGGGTGGGTTTGTGTTCTATCAAGCATCAAGCGGTAATATTTATATTATTTGGTAGTTTATATCACGGAGACATTAAACAAATTTAAATATTAGACACAGCTGGATCAGATTTGGTATTTAAGCTGATACCAGTTCGAGTATAAGTAATGTTGATACATATTAATGATGTAACAACTGCTTGGTAATAATTTGCAAATTTACGCGTGACTGCTAACCAATCCAAACGTATTGTCGCTAAATTTGTTTTTTGACCTTGGTGAGTACTACTAACAATCGGCAAAAAGTAGCACAGACACTTTTATATACAGTCACAAACTTTTATTGGTGTTTTGACATTTGAAATCACGACAAACAGAATGTACATCTAGGTAGAATATATATGTATATTTTGTAGGCTCCAATGAATATTTTCTTTGTCTAATTCAAATGTAGCACAGGCTCTAGACACTTGCATACATTTTTTCCCATTTACTTTAGCGTCCAGAAAAAGTAGCTTGTAGTGGGAATGACATAGTTTTCTCCCTAAATGGCTATACTGGGATTTGTAAAATGTACGGACGAAGCAGGTGCGACAAAGCATGGAAAAATTCCGATCGGTTCTTTCTTAACACAAATCTTTGAGCTGTATCAATTATAAGAGGGGAAGAAACGACACTTTTTAATCTAAATTGATTTTCTGGATTTTGAACACGGCAAAAGATCTTTTTCTTTCAATTTCACATGCATCGTCGCGTTTATAAAGTCAGAACATTGTTTTTTATTTGTATGCTCTTTCATGGCAGAGCGTATCCAAATAAAAAGTTGTATTATGAAGGGAAACGGATAGGTGACTCAAGCGAAATTTAGAGAAAGTTCATCAAATTCGTGTAGAGCAGAGGTGGGCAAACTTTCCAGTGCAAGTGCCGCATACACAAATTTACACCTTGTCGCGGGCCGCATAGTTCATTAAGTAAAATGATAAATATTTGTAATAGCAAAAACAAAAGGTTTTTCTAAATAACATCTAATTAATTTTCAGTTGTTAATATGTTGTTAATATTTGAAAACTTAAACTTGAAAAGAAGCACATTTATTTGATAAACAGAGTAACATAAACAGAGTCAGTGCGAATGATGATTTGTTCATAGGCCGCATGAAAACCCTTGGCGGGCCGCATAAATGTCCGCGGGCCGTAGTTTGCCCACCCTTGATGTAGAGTTATAACGTTCAGGGAATTTTTGCTCCAGGATTAAGCAATTAATTATTTGTTCAAAATTTTAAAATGTACTAATAACTAAGCATATCACTATTGAACATCGTATAAAGCTAATTTGAACATAAATGACCTGGGTTACCCAACAGACTGGGTGCAACTATTACACAGCACATTGTTGCTTCTCACTCTTTTATATTAATTGTTTTAATAATGAATTGCCTTCTACGAAGCAGTCTGCGATCAAAGCTGCAATGTTACCAAATATAAGTGCCATCTTAAGTATATATGGCTTTATTCATATTAAGTCATTTGAGTGTGGGAGGAGCAGTAACCTGTGAGGTCAGGTGAGAATGAGAGGAGTAAAAGCATTTTCATGTGACGTCAATTGATTGTGAGAGGAGTAGTAACGTATTTCCTGTGACGTCATGTGAGTGTGAGAGGAGTAGTGCCGTTTTCACGTGACGTCAGTTGAGTGTGAGATGAGTAGAAGCGTTTTCACATCTAGTTGCGTGGGCTTGTGATCTATCAAGCATCAAGCGGTAATATTTATATTATTTGGTAGTTTATATCACGGAGACGTAACACAAATTTGAATATTAGACACAGCTGGATCAGATTTGGTATTTAAGCTGATATCAGTTCGAGTATAAGTAACATTGATACATATTAATGATGTAACAACTGATTTGTATTAATTTGCAAATTTACGCGTGACTGCTAACCAATCCAAAGGTATTGTCGCTAAATTTGTTTTTTGACCTTGGTGAGTACTACTAACAATCGGCAAAAAGTAGCACAGACACTTTTATATACAGTCACAAACTTTTATTGGTGTTTTGACATTTGAAATCACGACAAACAGAATGTACATCTAGGTAGAATATATATGTATATTTTGTAGGCTCCAATGAATATTTTCTTTGTCTAATTCAAATGTAGCACAGGCTCATAGACACTTGCATACATTTTCCCCATTTACTTTAGCGTCCAGAAAAAGTAGCTTGTAGTGGGAATGACATAGTTTTCTCCCTAAATGGCTATACTGGGATTTGTAAAATGTACGGACGAAGCAGGTGCGACAAAGCATGGAAAAATTCCGATCGGTTCTTTCTTAACACAATTCTTTGAACTGTATCAATTATAAGAGGGGAAGAAACGACACTCTTTAATCTGAATTGATTTTGTGGATTGTAAACACGGCAATAGCTCCGTTTCTTTCAATTTCACATGCATCCTCCAGTTTATAAATTTAGAACATTGTTTTTATTTGTATGCTCTTTCATGGCAGAGCTTATCTAAAGGAAAAGTGGCATTATGAAGGGAAACGGATAGGGTGACTCAAGCGAAATTTAGGGAAAGTTACATTAAAAATTCATGTAGAGTTATAACGTTAAGGGATTTTTTGCTCCAGGATTAAGCAATTAATTATTTGCTCAAAATTATAAAATGTACAAATAATTAAGCATATCACTACTGAACACCGTATAATGCTAATTTGAACAAAAAAAATGACCTGGATTATTGAGTCACCTCAAAATTATAAAATGTACAAATAATTAAGCATGTCACTACTGAACACCGTATAATGCTAATTTGAACATAAATGACCTGGGTTACCCAACAAACTGGGTGCAAGGTTTACACAACACATTGTTGTTTCTCACTCTTTTATATTACTTGTTTTATTAATGATTTACCTTTCACGAAGCAGTCTGCCATTAATGCTGCAATGTTACCAAATATAAACGCCATCTTAAGTATATATGGCGTTATTCATATTACGTCATTCGAGTGTGGGAGGAGCAATAACGTTTTCCCTGTGAGGTCAGGTGTGTGTGAGAGGAGTAGAAGCGTTTTCATGTGCCGTCAACTGAGTGTGAGAGGAGTAGAAACGTATTTCCTGTGACATCCTATGAGTGTGAGAGGAGTAGTACCGTTTTCACGTGACGTCATTTGAGTGTGAGATGAGTACAAGCGTTTTCATGTGACGTCATGTGAGTGTGATAGGTGTAGCTGCGTCTTTCCTGTCACGTTAGGTGAGTGTGAGAAGATTACTAGCGTTTTTTCCATTGACGTCAAGGGAGTGTGAGAGGAGGAGAAGCGTTTCCTGCTGAGACGTCGGGTGAGTGTGACAGGATTAGTAGCGTTTTCCTGTGAATGTGAGAGGAAAAGTAGCGTTCTTACTGTGACGCCAGTTGAGTGCAAGAGGAATAGTAGCGTTTTAAGACTAGTTAATACATATGTAAGAACTATAATGTCCACACAGGGAACGACGTACTAATGTTGATACACACGCGCAGGAATAAGTACGCCACAGAAGATTAGTATTAACTAACGCTCTGTACGATTGAAGTTTAAATTTGAACATACCCAACATTCTGTATAGATATATTCAAACTAATATACTGTATTGATTGGAACAATGTCTCCTCACAAATAATTGGAAAATATATCCTAAGAACTGAGAGTTGACAATAAGATATCGAAATGTTCGTTAGCGCTTCGAACACGAAACCTCTTATCAATTTTTCTACTTGGAATATGTAGAAATTGTGTGATCTGGATATTGATGCCCTTGTATAACACTTGTTTTGATTTTTTTCTTCCAATGTGTTACGTAGTTTAACATGGCTGGTTACAAATATATGCAATTTGCTAATTTTTCCAATAATTTCCCCAAATATTACAACAAGAACCACTTTGCATATCAGATGTCCTCTATTTGGTGAGGTACCCTTGGGGTGGAGTTTGGGGAAGACTTTTAAAGTCACTTCAATTTATTGTCGTTAAAATTATATTTGTGTTTGTTTTGCAAAACATGCTCTGTTGTCTCTAAAGATATAAGAAAATGATGCTCTTGGGTGACCAATCAGACGGGGAGGGGGGCATGTTGGTAATGTATATGGGTGTAATCTATAGGTTTAGCAAATTATAGAATGCGGTTATGAAAGGAGACTCACTCTTTCTCTAAGTATATTGACCATGCTTTGTACAAATGGGGGTAATATTTAATGTCGTACTTACAGCCGTGTTATCAGTTCTGTGGACAGCTTCTGTATTTACTGAATCTCTGTCAAAGACTAAAGTTTCGGAGACCAGAAGAAAGTCTTCTCTAATTATTTTTTTTTAAAGAGAAGTGATGCTGCATGTAAACTTAACTTATGAAGATTAAAATCACACCATACATCTACTAAATTGATTTATGTACAAGTAGAAAATATTTTATCACCAGCGTTCGGATGTTTAACTCTCACATATTTTCTGTATCGATTTTGGGATCTAAAAATAAATTAAAATCTCCTCTTTTGATTGCAATTTTATTTTCGAAATTCGTAAGGTCTTCCTTTGGTATTTTTTTGAAAAACACGTTTATCTTTATTGCATTTTAGTTTGCATTTTATTGCATTTTAGTTTGGATAGAGCACATTCAATGAAAGTGAACACTATATTCAAATGATTGTATGCATTGAATGTGCTAGAAGTAAAACGAACAATATTTCCTTAAAAGCTTGTATGTATTGCCTTAATTAGAAGAAAACAAATTGCGGATCTTGAACCTCGCACTCAGTACAAGAAAATATATGCCAAATTTTATACCAAACCTCTTATTTCGTTCATGCAAGATCGGTATTTAAAAAGACAACCATCTCATAATAGATTTAAGCCACAAAAAATGTCGGTACTAAAAATTACACATATGAACGAATTCTAGCACGCATCGTGTTAACACATCATACATTATTGCATATAACAAACGGACAAACATAAATCGATCCATTACAGGCATCCCGTGAAGTGTCCCGAATAGGTGAGGAAACAAGCATAAGGTGTAATGCCTGAGGAGGGTAGTACATGTCTGATCTGAAATGCAATTTAGGCTTGAAGACCGAACGAATGTAAACGTGGCAAAACGAATCTAAACAAATACGTCCCTAACTCCCTATGAAAATGAATACGGATTTCCAGTCACAAATACTTTATATTTTTTGCTCAAAAATATGCTTTATTTGTTGATTATTGTTATTGTAGTTTGTTCTGTCATTTCCCTATACGAGTCCGATAGTTTAAAAGTTGTGCAGTGCACTTGGACGCTAATGTTGGATATTTTGTTAGTGATACATACATACATACATACATACATACATACATACACACATACATACATACATACATACATACATGCATACAGGCATAGAAGCATACACGCACGCACGCTTGCATACATACATAGAAGGTGTGCAGTGCACTTGTACGCTAATGTTGGATATTTTGTTAAAGTGATGTCCAAACCATTTTCATGTATGTTGCAAAACGCTATAGCATTCTCTTGCATTCGTAAATGACATCTTACCTGCCTAACTTTTTTCGTACCTTATTATAGACATACATACACACACATACATACATACATACATACATACATACATACATGCATGCATACATACAAACATACATACATACATACATACATACAAGCATATAAGCATACCTACATACATACATACAGACATACAGACATGCATACATACATATATACATACATACATACATACATACGTACATGCATGCATGCATGCATGCATACATACATACGTGCATGCATACATACATACATACATACATACGTGCATGCATACAATCACACACACACACACACACACATCCATCCATCCATCCAATCAGACGGGGAGGGGGATGGTAGTGTAACTGGGGTTGGTAATGTAAAATGGTGTAATCTATAGGTTTAGCAAATTGTAGAATGGGGTTACGACAGGAGCCTCACTCTTGCTCTAAGTATCTTGTCCATGCTTTGCACAAATGGGGGTAAAATTTAATGTCATACTTACAGCCGTGTTATCATTTCTGTGGACAGCTTCTGTATTTGCTGAATTTCTGTCAGTGACTTATGTTTCGGAGACCAGAAGAAAGTCTTGTCTATTTTTTTTTTTTATATAAAGAGAAGTGATGTTGCATGTAAGCTTAACTTATGAAGATTAAAATCACACCATTCATCTACTAAATTGAACTATGTACAAGTAGAAAAAACTTCCTCACCAGCGTTCTGAATTTTAATTCTCACATATTTTCTGTATCCCAACCATCTCACAATAGATTTAAGTCAACAAAAATGCCGGTACTAAAAAATTACACATATGAACGAATTCTAGCACGCATATTGCCAAACACACCATACATTCAAGCATATATAAAACGGACAAACATATATCGATCCATTACAGGCATCACTTGAAGTGTCCCGAATAGGTGAGGAAACAAGCATAAGGTGTAATGCCTGAGGAGGGTAGTACATGTCTGATCTGAAATGCAATTTAGGCTTGAAGACCACACGAATGTAAACCTAGCAAAACGAATCTAAACAAATACATCCCTAACTCCCTATGACAATGAATACGGAACTCTAGTCACAGATACTTTATATTTTTTGCTCAAAATTATGCTTGATTTATGATTATTGTTATTGTAATTTGTCCTGTCTTTTTCACTGTACCAGTCGGATAGATTAAAAGTTGCGCATTGCACTTGGACGCTAATGTTGGATATTTTGTTTTAGTGCTGTCCAAACCATTTACAAGTATGTTGTTGCAAACGTTGCAAAATGTTATAGCATTATCATGCATACGTAAATGCGTTCTTACCTACCTACCTATTTTCGTACCTTATTATAGACATACATACATGCATGCATGCATACATACATACATACAGACGCACACACGCATACACACACATCATATTCATATACATAGCGAGATTCACTGCTGCATATAATATTGGACTTTATTAATGTACATCTTTTGAGCCATAATTATAGATGTTATTATCAGGTATGTAAGTATTTGTTGCGGACCTTCTGTTCAGAATCAGAAAAATGTAATATCTGTTTCAAGGGATATGCAATATTGACTTCTCCACTTTAGAATGGTACATTTGCAATTCTCTGGTATTTGTTTCCGTTAGTAATTACACTTGAATACCTTAATTTTTAAAAACAACCATAAATCTAGTAGAAATCAAGAAAAATCAAAAGAGTAAAAAGTCAGAAAGATTTAATACTTGTAATAATATCATATGAAAACATACATGTCTCTTAATATGTGTACCGATTACTGTAGTGTAAAAGCTTTGTGTTTCTTTTTTCTTTATTTTTATAGGAACGGTTGATGCGCAGGCTCAAACGTGTACTCCGGACTATCAAAAGACTGTTGATCAGTGTGTATATTTATTAACTACTTCTATTAGCACCGCCTATGCGGGGGTCGTCATGGATTCAACGTCGCCGTTGCTGTTCATGAGAAAGATATGTGAAAGGTAGGTAATACAGTCAGAACAGCTAATTCAACAGACAAGGTACATACAATAACGTATTGGATGGGACTCTAGAACTCTTCACCCACTACCTGTCTATTTACAATCGGTGATCCCCGTTCCATTATCTATATCTTAGAAATCGGTGTTGTCTGCTTTAAAATGTCACGTGAATCGATGTACAACTTTAAAGAATGTTCTGACACTATAATGAAAGGAAGAAAATATTTTACGTTATAATATTTTACATTGTATACAGTACTAACCTCAAAAGTGATCACCAGCTCTCTGGCCGTACCTCTAAACTTACTTAACACGTGAAGTCCGAATTAGATTAGATTGGTTAGCTGGCCATTGGAACTTTTATCTCGCACAAATTGATTGTAAGCTATGACGTTTAATTGTTTGCAAACGCATAACACTTAGTTTTAGACAATGCCTGATATGGTATTGGACTATGTTTTATATCGAATTGCATGTCATTTTCATTTATGTGTATTGCCTACTTGTCTGAATTATTGATTAGTTTCAAGGTCAGTTTCGGTTTTACCGTCTGGTCTCTGTATTCGCCCACGGGAAAGCAGATGTCAGAGATTACATAAGGTAGATCATGGTTATTTTTGTACATACTGATAAACAAAAACAAGTAAATCGGGGAAAAAACACATCTTTCATTAACTTTTGCACTTGTTGATTTTTTCAATGCTAACATCGCTACTTAGACAAATACTGAATTGACGTTCATGACGATTGTATCTAACATATTGAAAACAACCCATACCATAGCTTAACAAAGCAGGCTTCATACAAGATTTATACAGGAAAGCGTGTTTTATACAGGAAAATGTGCTTTGTACAGGAAAGGATGTTTGATACCCAGTCTGTAGATATGTTGTTGTTGTTGTCTCGTGGCACAGTGACATTCGAATATATCGCAATGAATGACGGCCACAAAATAAATGATCCACCATTATGGAACAGTCAAGTTCGAATATACTTCAGTAAAATTAATCCTCAGCTAAATCTGATTAAAATCAGATCTCCAAAGTCCTACACTGAAATATGAGAGACACCGATAAAAAAATTAAAACAAACTATTTTTGGTGTTTGTTCGAAGACCCAGTCCACTTAATTTTAGTAGCCTATCAGATTAACTGTTTCAAGTTCGAATAAAGGAGAGTAACAAAATATGACGGGTCACTTTCAGAATTGAAAGTTGCGATTTGATTGGTGAGCCACAAGATCAGCAGAACATGCCATCTTATTGGTGTCCTACAGAGCTCCATGTAGAACTGTGGAGATCTTATTTGAATCAGATTGCCTTCACCTATAATAAAAGGCACTATCTGAATAAAAGACAGCCTCACCTTACAGGTTGGTTCGCATATATCTCTAGTAAAACACAGCCCCATGGTCCAATCTCGCCTGAAATATTTCAGGAAATGACAACCTCGCAAATCATAAGAGCCACTGTTATGGGTCTGTCTCATTAGAATATATCCCATAATAGACAGTCTCACAGGGTTCACAAATCATACGAGCTACTAATATGACACAGTCTTGTTTAAATGTGCCACAGTAAAAGATGGTCTCAAGACTGCAAACCAGGAAGTAAGGCAAGTACCCATCAATATGCATAGCATTACGAAAAAAGCACAATCTCGCCCATAAATTTAACTAAGCTTTCTCCAGCATGGCTACTAACCAGTACCATGGATAGATATTTTTGGAATATTTAATGGTTCCAATGATATGCCTCTTTTAATTGAAATTGGTTTGGGATTTGGGGTTGTGGAGGTCTCTTTTTTGGGGGTGTGGGTGGAGATGGCATTACTTTTGGGGATTACTGCAAGTTTTGAAATATAACAAGCGTTTCAGTGTAACTTCATACCTGATCATAAAATTACACCTAAAGCACAGATTATGAAATTTAATACAAATGTCAGTTAGATAAATCAAATGAATACACAATATGTTACGTATATCGTCTATACACTAATAATGATTACACAATCTGTTACATGTATCGTCTACACACTAATAATGATTACACAATCTGTTACATGTATCGTCTATACACTAATAATGAATACACAATCTGTTACATTTATCATCTATACACTAATAATGTGAACGAACTATGCCTTTATTTAGTTAGAGCTAATACATTACGTTGACAGCTTAAGGAATCTCTACTCTGATCTTTGTATGAAACTATATAGTGTTTTACCAAGTTTTAAATGGGGAAATGGACAACCGTAATATAGTAAGGCAATCAGCACAGCCGCTTGGTTTCCGGATGTAGGCTAGTTTAACTCTGAACTGTACTTTATTCTTGCTGACTGCATCTCCACATTCTCTGATGCAATATTGGTATGAAATACATGAGACTAATCTATCGGTTTCGCAAACGCAGTCAGCACAGGTCCGGGCCTGGCAACAAGTCACACAGAGAATGCAGAAATCAAACCTTTTTCTACACTTTACACTGTGCATGTCGTTGTACGATAAACCTAGTGTTATCATCACAACTAAAGCTTTGCATAAAAACGCAATTTTTTACTTTTTGTAAATACGTCTGACACATATCTACATACGTATGGCAAGTCTGGGTACGCAGGATCAACCTGAATTCCAGGACAAGGCAAAGACAAAACTTGTTTGTTTTTTCTCTCATTCTGGCATCTAATAATTCGTTACTTTTAGCAATTTTCAAGTATCAACAGAAATATACTTTAGGCCATTTGCCCGTGACTTCAGTAATGATGGATTCTTCTTGAATTATGTGTAATTGCCTTTTCTGCTGCAAAGTAAAAATCTTGAGCTTCCTATTGTTCTGCTGATAAACATTCTCGTGTATTTCTTTGCTTAGTTACCTTTTTAAATTTTACAAAATTACTTGAAAAAAATACCATTTTATTCTCGTTGATATTCGCAATCGTTGCATCTCTGACATTTTGTTTTTCGTTGTTTCAACTTTATTTTATTGTATCACTGAGTAGATGTCAAATATTGATGATAAATTATTTATGAAGTTCAATTTCAGTTACTACTAAAGGCTAATAAATTTACTGCGAAATAGATATTGGTAACTTTGAGCTTATCTTTATTTTGGTGTTGTCGCATCGCACTACTGACGTTTATAAAAACGAAACTCCGAACAAACGTTTTGTAGAATTAGCAAGATAACAACACCACGTCAATCGAGTGGGCAATAAAGCACCTGTCGGCTAAAGGGAGGGAACTGTAATGTCGAAAACGTCCTTTATCTCTTTATTTTAAAGAGTTGTATATTTAACAGGTCAGTGCTGAAGATAACTCAATATGTATGTGTCTGCGTGTGTGTGTGTGTGTGTGTGTGTGTGTGTGTGTTGGATTGAGACGATGACAAGATATATACGACCACCGGGTAATGATAAATTAAATGTGGTTGTAATTTGCCTTAGAGAAAATCGTTGTGTGTGTGTGTGAGAGAGAGAGAGAGAGAGACAGAGAGACAGACAGACAGACAGAGAGATAGAGAGAGAGAGTGCCATATATACGTTTAGTGTAGGATCGTTGTAGCTAGTCATTTGATTCGAACCATTACGTATATCCTAGCAGCATTTGTTTTGAAAAAAAAAAGCTGCACTGGGTCTTGTCCGTGTTACTTTTTGGTATCATCGGTGGTGGACATTGCTCTTGTAATTGTGTTTTGACTAAGTGTCTAGATGCGCAATTTTTAGAAAAGAAAGCAAGAACAAAAAGACATGACATTTGTGTTTGTTGACTAAGTACGCCTACATATCCAATGAGTAAAGATCATCCAAAATTCACATCAAATATATTTATAGAACCTTTTGTTTATGATAAACCGGAAGAGTATTGCTTAAGTACGATGATAATGTGAAAATAAAATATATGCACGTAGAAATTCTTACCAAATTTTATTTGTACAACCCCAGTGCTGGTTTTTGTTTCTTCTTTAATTTTGATGATGAGCTAGTCGTAAAATGACGGGCGGACAAGTGAACAAATATGCAAATGAACATATGGTCCGAATGACGGGCGGACAAATGAACAAGTATGCAAATGGACATACGGCCCCAATGACGGGCGGACAAATGAACAAATATGCAAATGGACATATGGTCCGAATGACGGACGGACAAATGAGCAAGTATGCAAATGAACGTATGGTCCGAATGACGGGAAGACAAATGAACAAATATGCAAATGTATATATGATCCGAATGACGGGCGGACAATAAACAAATATGCAAATGTACAGATGGTCCGAATGACGGGCGGACAAATGAACAAATATGCAAATGGATATATGGTCCGAATGACGGGCTGACAAATGAACAAATGTGCAAATGTACATATGGTTCGAATGATGGGCGGACAAATGAACAAGTATGCAAATGGACATATGGTTCGAATGACGAGATGACAAATGAACAAATATGCAAACGGAATATGGTCCGAATGACAGGCGGACAAATGAACAAATATGCAAATGAACATATAGTCCGAATGACGGGCGGACAAATGAACAAATATGGAAATGGGCATATGGTACGAATGACGGGCGGACAAACGAACAAATATGCAAATGGTCGTATGGTCCGAATGACGGAGAAGCTAAAACTCATGCCTTCACCAAACTTGAAGGTTGAAGGTTGAAGGAGTGGAGTAGGTGTGGAAAGTACTTTACATGTTATAATGTAAATAATCATATTTACTTGAAAGATAAATTATTTGTAAATAAGAATACCACGGAAATTGCACCAAACAAATTATAATAAATCTTTAAGACATAAACCATAAATTGCGACAATATATAAAATACTTGAAAATACGAATGGTTGAATTATATATATATATATATATATATATAGAGAGAGAGAGAGAGAGAGAGAGAGAGAGAATTTAAGTTGGAATACACGTGATTACCTAGATTGATCTTATCATTTAATCTTCATTTTTATATAAGTGTAATTATTTATAAGTGCTTGCTTTCCTCAAAGGATAATGATCAAGCTAAGATTTTCTATCTAATAGGTGTCGAGGACATTTTTAAGAAAATGCTGATCATATTAGACATCATTAGTTAGAAAAGGTTCACATTTTCTGTCATGCTGTTCGTTTCCTACATGTCTAGCTCTCTCGATACTTAATGGGTATGTTGAAATCCTTTATTTACTTAAAGCGTGTCTGTGGCTTGAATTAGCAATTATTCTAAGATAAGAGGCGGTTTGTACGATATCTTGAATATCGTAATATGTATACTAGCATGCAGTTGTCGAAGTAACTGTAGGACTTCAGTCAGAATTAAAAATGTTTTTAATTTAATGTTAAAATTTAATACAATGGAAGTAATGTGGACTGAATTAGGATAATGCCACCCAAATCCAGATATGATCATTATTATCTAAATCAAATTGGAAATCAACGTTATCGTTAATTCATTCGTTTGCAATAGATACGCTTTAATGTTTGTATTTTCCAGGGGATACACTTTTCTGTGTTTAGCAATATGAACTAGACCGTAATGATGTGTATATATATTAATACAAAACAGATATCCCACAAAACATACTGTCTGTAGAACATTTCACTTCCTGTAACCATTTGTAATATATTCTTTATACCCGTTCTTTAGCTTTCCAAATTCCCCAAATTTTGCAACAATAAAACAAATTTGGAGATGCAAAGGAATCAAATAAATCACAGGTTTTTCTTCAACAGACATTGTATTTTATTAAGATTACACATAACTATGTTAATTGTTGTCAAACCCTTGTTAGCAGTAGTATCTTGAGCACGTCGAAATATCACTCTCTTGGTTAAAACAAATCCTAATTAAATAAAATTACCCACAATGTCTAAAAACACATCTCCCTACTTAAATTAAACGTTGGTTTTCCAACTCTTTTTTCAAAAAGCATAATCTTTGTAAATATTTAAGAAAAAGAATTAACATTAGAAGTTTACAAAATTTAAAAAGATTGATGACCAGAACTTTATGCTGTTGAAAGACAGTGTTACATATTGTTTCCGGCTCATAACGTTTGGATGATACGGGGCATAGTAGTTTAAATTTGAACGGAACTATAATTGGGAACTAGTCTACTGCTAAAAAAAAAGACAATGTGGTTAGTATGAGTTGTTCAAGTCCTGTCACCAGTCTGTTTGATTTAGCATTATGTGGTTATTTTGACTGATTACCACATTAACGGCTACAAAGAGGCATATGTTCGTTCATATCTCACAGCATGTAAAAGTAGAATTAAAAACCCAATTAGAATATGATCTAATTATGTTCAGTAAATAGGTCTTTCTCGGACAGGAAAATATCAGACAAATATTAAACATGAGAATTACAGGTACAAGAAATCAGTACAATCTGTACATGTCTTTAACAATTTCATGAACATAGAGACTGCTAAATTTCTATTAACAAATACAATATCCATATTTGTTTTGATGTTTGCTTTTTGTCTGTGCTTTTTTAAATCTTTTTTATATTTGATTTTTGTTGTTTCCTTTTCCTTACAAACAAAGAAGATTATATATGATAAAAACATCTACAGAAAGGACCATCAAGAACACAAAACGTTTTATTAAGGAATAATTGTTAAGGTATATGCTAAAGACATCATCAGTACAGAAACTTTATATGGTACTTGGATCGCATCTCGTTTGATAGCAGACAGATATAGAGAAAAACTTGACTGTTTGAGTTCCTGGATTTCCTGTGATCCAATGACCGTCCGCTACCAAACACGAGACAATACCAACCCGCTGATCAAATGACTGTGCTGATAGATTATAATTAGTAAGTAACGGCTGGTGACGATTTATACGATCGTAATGAAGCAATAGTTAGTTTAATTTCGATACTTTAATATTTCTGATATAAACATTACTTCCGTCGTAGCGTATTTTTTTCGTAAAGAATTGCATAGGAATGGATCTGGCGCCTTAGATCGTTTTAAACTTTCATCATCGTCGGCGACGTCGGTGCGGCGTTGCAACTATTATTATTATTATTATTATTATTATATTTCAGGCCAGAGTACCGCGACGCTTTCACTTGTGCTATAAATGGATTGAAAGTGTGCGAAAAAGTTATCAATTACCCAGAAGAGGTTATGTCATTGCTGAGAAACATTGACGAACCTTTCATAAACAAACTCTGTGGATACATGCCAGGTAATTAATACATTATAGTCACCTATCTGTGAATGTCCAAATCTGTATTATTTTCATAATTTTAAATATTTAAAAAATATAAAGCAGTTTACTGAGGAAATTAAAGTAATATCAGATACAAACAGGAAGCTCACGATCAAAGGCCCTACTCTGCCCACCCGCCAACCGCACACATATATCACAGACGCCCCATTAAACTGAATCCAGACTTATTGGAGCAAGATCTCCTGCATTAGACTGTAAAATTTAAATTGAAATGCAATAAGAGTGCAGTCTTTCATATAAGTAAAAGGTAAAGAACAGTGTCTTGTGATTTGTTTTTAACGGTAAATGAACATGACAAAATACCATATCGGATAATGTAGGAATCATATAGACACGTGCACGGGCTATTGTATGACTGGGCAATTGATTTCGCAAGCACTATTTGATACTATGATCAGTTTTTCAGAACTTACTTCATTCTAGTGTTGTTGCATATGTTAATTTGTATATTACATTATAAGTGTTCAACAGTTGCCTTTGCCACATCCTAAAAGATGAATGGAACAAAATAACTGATTTCACTTCCTCTTCTGTTACAAAAGAGTGTATTCTCATTATGTGTGCCATACCTTTTCCCTGATTAAAAAATGACATTTCAAAAATTATGTAAATATGAAAGAATTTGAAACAAACAGAAGTACGAGCTTTAAATACATACGCAATAATCAGTTATATTTAGCGATTTATAAAAGGAAGTCTCCAATCAAAAATCGAAAAAGTGGGACATTTAGTGGTTAACCCCCACACGGCTGATCTGTCGCGAAGAAAGGGATCCAGAACAGCATATGTATCGTACTTATTACAAACGATTAGATAAAGTTGCTTCGACAAATAACCGAACAGCTGGTTTACATGAAGAAATCCAACAGGTAAACTGGTTAATATTATAACTAGAATGGAAAGAAGGAATAAAACATTAACAGTTATTGTCTATAGTAGGATAAATTCCTTATGCCATACATTTGCTTACACGGCAAGTGACGATATATTACAATGTTTTTCAAATTCTACAGTCTGTATGCAAGTCCGTATAGATCAATGCCAAACTACACAAAACATAACATCAGACCTATTGGATATGACCAATGCCGAACTACACAATACATAACTTCAGACCTATTGGATATGATCGATGCCAAACTCCACAATACATACCTTCAGAACTATTGGATATGATCAATGACAAACTACACAATACATAACTTCAGACCTATTAGATATGATCAATGCCAAACTCCACAATACATAACTTCATACCTATTGGATATGATCAATGCCAGTCTCCACAATACATAACTTTAGACCTATTGGATATGATCAATGCCAAACTCCACAATACATAACTTCAGACCTATTGGATATGATCAATGCCAAACTACACAATACATAACTTCAGACCTATTGGATATGATCAATGCCAAACTACACAATACATAACTTCAGACCTATTGGATATGATCAATGCCAAACTCCACAATACATAACTTCAGAACTATTGGATATGATCAATGCCAAACTACACAATACATAACTTTAGACCTACTGGATATGATCAATGCCAAACTACACAATACATAACTTCAGACTTATTGGATATGATCAATGCGAGTCTCCACAATACATAACTTTAGACCTACTGGATATGATCAATGCCAAACTACACAATACATAACTTCAGACTTGTTGGATATGATCAATGCCAAACTACACAATACATAACTTCAGACCTATTGGATATGATCAATGCCAAACTCCACAATACATAACTTCATACCTATTGGATATGATCAGTGTCAAACTACACAATACATAACTTCAGAACCATTGGATATGATCAATGACAAACTCCACAATATATAACTTCAGACCGATTGGATATGATCAATGCCAAACTACACAATACATAACTTCAGACCTATTGGATATGATCAATGACAAACTCCACAATACATAACTTTAGACCTATTGGATATGATCAGTGACAAACTACACAATGCATAACTTTAGACCTATTGGATATGATCAATGACAAACTACACAATACATAACTTCAGACCGATTAGATATGATCAATGCCAAACTACACAATACATAACTTCAGACCTATTGGATATGATCAATGCCAGTCTCCAAAATACATAACTTTAGACCTATTGGATATGATCAATGCCAAACTACACAATACATAACTTCAGACCTGTTGGATATGATCAATGCCAAACTACACAATACATAACTTCAGAACCATTGGATATGATCAATGACAAACTCCACAATACATAACTTCAGACCTGTTGGATATGATCAATGCCAAACTACACAATACATAACTTCAGACCTATTGGATATGATCAATGACAAACTCCACAATACATAACTTCAGACCTATTGGATATGATCAATGCCAAACTCCACAATACATAACTTCAGACCTATTGGATATGATCAATGCCAAACTCCACAATACATAACTTCAGAACTATTGGATATGATCAATGACAAACTACACAATACATAACTTTAGACCTATTGGATATGATCAATGCCAAACTACACAATACATAACTTCAGACTTATTGGATATGATCAATGCGAGTCTCCACAATACATAACTTTAGACCTGTTGGATATGATCAATGCCAAACTCCACAATACATAACTTCAGACTTGTTGGATATGATCAATGCCAAACTACACAATACATAACATCAGACCTATTGGATATGATCAATGCCAAACTCCACAATACATAACTTCAGACCTATTGGATATGATCAGTGTCAAACTACACAATACATAACTTCAGAACCATTGGATATGATCAATGACAAACTCCACAATACATAACTTCAGACCGATCGGAAATGATCAATGCCAAACTACACAATACATAACTTCAGACCTATTGGATATGATCAATGACAAACTCCACAATACATAACTTTAGACCTATTGGATATGATCAGTGACAAACTACACAATACATAACTTCAGAACCATTGGATATGATCAATGACAAACTCCACAATACATAACTTCAGACCGATCGGAAATGATCAATGCCAAACTACACAATACATAACTTTAGACCTATTCGATATGATCAATGCCAAACTACACAATACATAACTTCAGACCTATTGGATATGATCAATGCCAAACTCCACAATAGATATCTTCAAACCTATTGGATATGATCATTGACAAGCTACACAATACATAAGTTCAGAACCATTGGATATGATCAATGACAAACTACACAATACATAACTTCAGACCGATTGGAAATGATCAATGACAAACTCCACAATACATAACTTCAGACCTATTGGATATGATCAATGCCAAACTCCACAATACATAACTTCAGACCTATTGGATATGATCAATGCCAAACTACACAATACATAACTTCAGACCTATTGGATATGATCAATGCCAGTCTCCAAAATACATAACTTTAGACCTATTGGATATGATCAATGCCAAACTACACAATACATAACTTCAGACCTGTTGGATATGATCAATGCCAAACTCCACAATACATAACTTCAGAACCATTGGATATGATCAATGACAAACTCCACAATACATAACTTCAGACCTGTTGGATATGATCAATGCCAAACTACACAATACATAACTTCAGACCTATTGGATATGATCAATGACAAACTCCACAATACATAACTTCAGACCTATTGGATATGATCAATGACAATCTCCACAATGCATAACTTCAGACCTATTGGATATGATCAATGCCAAACTACACAATACATAACTTCAGACCCATTAGATATGATCAATGCCAAACTACACAATACATAACTTCAGACCTATTGGATATGATCAATGCCAAACTCCACAATAGATATCTTCAAACCTATTGGATATGATCAATGACAAGCTACACAATACATAACTTCAGAACCATTGGATATGATCAATGACAAACTCCACAATACATAACTTCAGACCGATTGGAAATGATCAATGCCAAACTCCACAATACATAACTTCAGACCTATTGGATATGATCAATGCCAGTCTCCAAAATACATAACTTCAGACCTATTGGATATGATCAATGCCAAACTCCACAATACATAACTTCAGACCGATTGGAAATGATCAATGCCAAACTCCACAATACATAATTTCAGACCTGTTGGATATGATCAGTGCCAAACTACACAATACATAACTTCAGAACCATTGGATATGATCAATGACAAACTCCACAATACATAACTTCAGACCGATTGGAAATGATCAATGCCAAACTACACAATACATAACTTCAGACCTATTGGATATGATCAATGACAAACTCCACAATACATAACTTTAGACCTATTGGATATGATCAATGATAAACTCCACAATACATAACTTTAGACCTATTGGATATGATCAATGCCAAACTACACAATACATAACTTCAGACCGATTAGATATGATCAATGCCAAACTACACAATACATAACTTCAGACCTATTGGATATGATCAATGCCAAACTACACAATACATAACTTCATACCTATTGGATATGATCAATGCCAGTCTCCAAAATACATAACTTTAGACCTATTGGATATGATCAATGCCAAACTACACAATACATAAGTTCATACCTATTGGATATGATCAATGCCAGTTTCCACAATACATAACTTTAGACCTATTGGATATGATCAATGCCAAACTACACAATACATAAGTTCATACCTATTGGATATGATCAATGCCAGTCTCCACAATACATAACTTTAGACCTATTGGATATGATGAACGCCAAACTACACAATACATAACTTCAGACCTATTGGATATGATCAATGCCAGTCTCCACAATACATAAGTTCAGACCTATTCGATATGATCAATGACAAACTACACAATACATACCTTCAGACCTATTGGATATGATCAGTGCCAATATCCACAATACATAACTTTAGACCTATTGGATATGATCAATGCCAAACTACACAATACATAACTTCATGCCTATTGGATATGATTAATGCCAATCTCTAGAATACATAACTTTAGACCTATTGGATATGATCAATGACAAACTACACAATACATAACTTCATACCTATTGGATATGAGCAATGCCAATCTCCACAATATATACCTTCAGACCTATTGGAGAGAATATTTTAAAGCTTGATGTAAAACCCAAATTTCGAAAGTAAGAAAAATATTAATGGCAGAATCCTCAAATACAAGGTAGATTTTCAATCACGCCTAGATTTAACTTTTGATTTTGTTTACCACAATTAGTCCTGGAGCAAAACCTACCCTGCCTGAATGGTATTGGGAATTCGTCCACATATCAAGAATGTAACCGAGCGGGTGCCGCCACCGTGGACCATTGTAAGTAAGTACAGCGAATGTTAACATGAAACGTTAAATAAACCGAGAAAAATGCTTTGCTAATACAAAGGACATATGCATAAATTGTATTCCTTAAAGACAATCGATGTATATAATAGGGTTCAGTTTGTAGGGTTTAAGGTCATTTTTCAATACAAGATAAGTTATTTACTGTAGCCAATAAATTTCGTAGAGGAAGAACACAGAAATCCCCGGTAAGAAGCTGCTATTCACGGGAAGCTACCGGAAAGCAGTTTTCACATAGGTCGAACCTATACTCGAACTCGTGAGATGTGTGATTTATCTGTCCTGACAAGCAATTTAGACCACTGAGTCACTAGCCGCCCTCCACCCCCGCCTCATCCTCGCTGCGATAACAAGATACAGTGAACGAATACAATTAGATACATACACCCATGCTAACATACATAGAATGATCAATACATATACACGTACTTACATACATATAGGTCGATTGAGAAAGATATTTTGTGTTTTATTAAATAAATATTTCTGTAAACACAAGACGGCATGAACCAATTTTAGGAAGAGAAGGTTTTCTTATTTAAGTTCCAAATCACAGAATCGTTTACTTATTGATCATTTTAGACACAAACTACATCATACACGTTAAGGTTTAGTAGTAGACTATTGCTTCTGTACTCTCTATTGTCGGACTCATAATCCACGTGTCACAGGTTCGATACAAACCCAAGCCGGAGTATATCGGTTGCGCCGGTTGCCGTTGGGAATAAAACTTAACTCGCATTTCCTTGTTCTCATGCTCAATATTGACGACATTGTGAATAAGAATATACAAACAAATTAGGATCTTAAACATTCCTTGTTAGCGCCTACCCTATTCTGTCACCGTGACCGATCCGGTAGGCTAGTGGCAATCGTCCGCCTCGGATGCGAGAGGTTGTGGGTTAGAACCCCATCTGAGTCATACCAAAGACTTATAAAACTGGTACTAACAGCTGCTTCGCTTGGCGCTTAGCATTAAGCGGATAGTGTTTGGACTGGCCGGCCTGGTGTCAGGATAATGTGACTGGGTGGGAAAGCAAGCTACATGTCTGCGGCATGATGCCCGAGTGCTAAACATCACTATAAACTGTCACACTGCAGACATCGCAGCGATATGACTGAAACATTGTTAAAGCTAAGTTAAAAATCTAAATCACACACACACACACACACACACACACATTCTGTCACCGTGAGGTAGCGTTAATTTACACCCACAAAATGTCCAAAACAAAAATGGGATGCAAAGGGTCAGCGGAAATATAACATTGTGTATACATCTAATTGTATCCAATTTGAAATATTTAATTTGTTTTATGCTTCTTGCAGGCCACATCCCTTCCAACTATTAATACTCTTGGAAAACAACTCATTGTAATGCAGCAATATAATTCGAACGATATTTAAATAAGAGCCCAAACATGCCGCAAAGAAGTATAACCTCTTGTTGCTAGGGTCAAAGGAGCTGTCGTATTGTAAGAAATTAACGTGTCACAACGCCATCTGTTGTCATAATAAGGCATTTTTTTTCTGATATCTTCCTTGATGCCAACTTGTTATCCTTGATGCTATTTTTAATGAAGATTAAGAATATGCAATCTGTCATAAAGCATGTACAAGGAAAACATTTCGAAGTTACGGTGTAGCAAAAAGCAAAAATCGTGCAGTGCAAAATATATTCAACAGTTGGAAGGATGTAACTTGTGATATAGCCAGTTTATAAATCGAATATTACAATTTATAATAACTGACATAGCGTTTGCCATACGACAAACTACATAATCATTTCAGTAGTTGGCAAACTGCAACATACAATGACGCAGAAAGAAAGTAGATCGAAACACTTGCAAGCAGCCATTTACAGTATGCAATAGTGAAGAATATAAAATTCATGACTAGAATTAGGAAAGTACCACTTGCAAACTGCTACATGCAGTATGCATCATTGAAGATTACAATATACATAGATAGAATTATGAAATTAGCAGTTTCAAGCAACCATTTACAATAATGCAGACGGAAAGTAGCACCCACTTGCAAACGGCCACGTGCAGTATGCATCATTGAAGTTGTTGTTGTTGTATGGTTTAACTCCATTTTTCAGCACACGATAGGCTATACATGGCGGCCAGTATTAATGGTGGAGGAAGAACCCAGGAAATCACCGAAAATAATACCGACCCATCATTGAAGAATACAATATATATAGATAGAATGATGAAAGTAGCACTTGCAAGCAACCATTTACAATAATGCATCAATGAAGAATAGAAAATACATGCATATAATTATGTCGATAATCAACCTCCATATCTGTCTGTATTCGTATTCATGTGTAGTCATGTATATATGTATAACAAATAAACTCCTTATTATCTTTTTTGTATAGATCTAAAGTGGCTGGTCTGATGTGTACTTTCAATGAGATACAAACCACGTGCCCCGCTATTGTCGAATTGTTCCTTGACGTTATGCAGCTTGACTTTGAAACATCTTGCCCGATAGGTACTCAATTTATTATGTCGTGTTGTTTTAAACAGAAAGATTTATTGTTTGTGCTTCAGTTCTATGCTTCCTTGCGCTTAATATGAAATAGTAGTGGTAGCAGTTGTAGTAGTAGTAGTAGTGTTTGTGTTGATATTTGTTGTTGTGGTGCAAGAATTAGTAGTAGCTATTGTGGACACTGTGATGCTAAAAGTACAGATAATACTATTGAAGGAAGATATAAATAGAGATAGCATACATCACTGATACTATTGAAGGAAGATATAAATAGAGATAGCATACATCACTGATACTATTGAAGGAAGATATAAATAGAGATAGCATACATCACTGATACTGGAAGGTATAAATGGAAGAAGCATACACCACTGATACTATTGAAGGAAGGTATAAATGGAAGAAGCATACACAACTGATAGTCTTGAAGGAATGTATAAATGGAAGAAGTATACACCACTGATATTTTTGAAGGAAGGTATAAATGGAAGAAGCATACACCACTGATAGTCTTGAAGGAAGGTATAAATGGAAGAAGTATACACCACTGATATTTTTGAAGGAAGGTATACATGGAAGAAGCATACACCACTGATACTCTTGAAGGAAGGTATAAATGGAAGAAGTACACACCACTGATATTTTTGAAGGAAGGTATAAATGGAAGAAGCATACACCACTGATATTTTTGAAGGAAGGTATAAATGGAAGAAGCATACACCACTGATAGTCTTGAAGGAAGGTATAAATGGAAGAAGTATACACCACTGATATTTTTGAAGGAAGGTATAAATGGAAGAAGCATACACCACTGATAGTCCTGAAGGAAGGTATAAATGGAAGAAGTATACACCACTGATATTTTTGAAGGAAGGTATAAATGGAAGAAGCATACACCACTGATACTCTTGAAGGAAGGAATAAATGGAAGAAGCATACACCATTGATATTCTTGAAGGAAGGTATAAATGGAAGAAGTATACACCATTGATATTTTTGAAGGAAGGTATAAATGGAAGAAGCATACACCACTGATACTCTTGAAGGCAGGTAAAAATGGAAGAACTATATACACCATTGATATTCTTGAAGGAAGGTATAAATAGAAGAAGCATACACCATTGATATTCTTAAAGGAAGGTATAAATGGAAGAACTATACACCACTGATATTCTTGAAGGAAGGTATAAATGGAAGAAGCATACACCATTGATATTCTTGAAGGAATGTATAAATGGAATAAGCATACACCACTGATACTCTTGAAGGAAGGTATAAATGGAAGAAGCATACACCACTGATACTCTTGAAGGAAGGTATAAATGGAAGAACTATACACCATTGATATTCTTGAAGGAAGGTATAAATGGAAGAACTATACACCATTGATATTCTTGAAGGAAGGTATAAATGGAAGAACTATACACCATTGATATTCTTGAAGGAAGGTATAAATGGAAGAAGCATACACCACTGATACTCTTGAAGGAAGGTATAAATGGAAGAAGCATACACCACTGATACTCTTGAAGGAAGGTATAAATGGAAGAAGTATACACCATTGATATTCTTGAAGGAAGGTATAAATGGAAGAACTATACACCATTGATATTCTTGAAGGAAGGTATAAATGGAAGAACTATACACCATTGATATTCTTGAAGGAAGGTATAAATGGAAGAAGCATACACCACTGATACTCTTGAAGGCAGGTATAAATGGAAGAACTATATACACCATTGATATTCTTGAAGGAAGGTATAAATAGAAGAAGCATACACCATTGATATTCTTAAAGGAAGGTATAAATGGAAGAACTATACACCACTGATATTCTTGAAGGAAGGTATAAATGGAAGAAGCATACACCAATGATATTCTTGAAGGAAGGTATAAATGGAAGAACTATACACCACTGATAGTCCTGAAGGAAGGTATAAATGGAAGAAGCATACACCATTGATATTCTTGAAGGAAGGTATAAATGGAATAAGCATACACCACTGATACTCTTGAAGGAAGGTATAAATGGAAGAAGCATACACCAATGATATTCTTGAAGGAAGGTATAAATGGAAGAACTATACACCACTGATATTCTTGAAGGAAGGTATAAATGGAAGAAGCGTACACCAATGATATTCTTGAAGGAAGGTATAAATGGAAGAACTATACACCACTGATAGTCCTGAAGGAAGGTATAAATGGAAGAAGTATACACCATTGATATTCTTGAAGGAAGGTATAAATGGAATAAGCATACACCACTGATACTCTTGAAGGAAGGTATAAATGGAAGAAGCATACACCACTGATACTCTTGAAGGAAGGCATAAATGGAAGAACTACACACCATTGATATTCTTGAAGGAAGGTATAAATAGAAGAAGCATACACCAATGATATTCTTGAAGGAAGGTATAAATGGAAGAAGCATACACCATTGATATTCTTGAAGGATGGTATAAATGGAAGAAGCATACACCACTGATACTCTTGAAGGAAGGTATGAATGGAAGAAGCATACACCAATGATATTCTTGAAGGAAGGTATAAATGGAAGAAGCATACACCACTGATACTCTTGAAGGAAGGTATAAATAGAAGAAGCATACACCATTGATATTCTTGAAGGTAGGTATAAATGGAAGAAGCATACACCACTGATACTCTTGAAGGAAGGTATAAATGGAAGAACTATACACCACTGATATTCTTGAAGGAAGGTATAAACGGAAGAACTATACACCATTGATATTCTTGAAGGAAGGTATAAATAGAAGAAGCATACACCAATGATATTCTTGAAGGAAGGTATAAATGGAAGAACTATACACCACTGATATTCTTGAAGGAAGGTATAAATGGAAGAAGCATACACCAATGATATTCTTGAAGGAAGGTATAAATGGAAGAAGCATACACCACTGATACTCTTGAAGGAAGGTATAAATAGAAGAAGCATACACCATTGATATTCTTGAAGGAAGGTATAAATGGAAGAAGCATACACCACTGATACTCTTGAAGGAAGGTATAAATGGAAGAACTATACACCACTGATATTCTTGAAGGAAGGTATAAACGGAAGAACTATACACCATTGATATTCTTGAAGGAAGGTATAAATAGAAGAAGCATACACCAATGATATTCTTGAAGGAAGGTATAAATGGAAGAACTATACACCACTGATATTCTTGAAGGAAGGTATAAATGGAAGAAGCATACACCACTGATATTCTTGAAGGAAGGTATAAATGGAAGAACTATACACCACTGATATTCTTGAAGGAAGGTATAAATGGAAGAAGCATACACCATTGATATTCTTGAAGGAAGGTATAAATGGAAGAACTATACACCACTGATATTTTTGAAGGAAGGTATAAATGGAAGAAGCATGCACCATTGATATTCTTGAAGGAAGGTATAAATAGAAGAAGCATACACCATTGATATTCTTGAAGGAAGGTATAAATGGAAGAACTATACACCACTGATATTCTTGAAGGAAGGTATGAATGGAAAAAACATACACCATTGATACTCGTGAAGGAAATTATAAATGGAAGGAAAAATTGGCTGTCTGAATATGGATATGTTACCCCTACAGGGGTTTGTTATGTCATGTATAACAATATCATAATGAGAAACATGACGTAAAGCTACAAGGAAAGATTTTAGGAGACTCCAATATTTATTAATTATAGGGCCTATAGTAGGTAATGAAGGATTATATTGTATTGTTAAAGAATTTATATTTTTCTCTATTGTACATTTTGCTGTGTTTAAAACCTCATGTTGAGTAAGATTACGGGCTTTGTTTAGCGCATAATCAATTATATGTGTAGGATAATTTCTTTTTCGAAATATGTTTTTAATTCAATCAACAAATTTTATAATTGAGAATCATCTGAAATAATGCGTCGGTATTTTTTTGTTGTTGATAAATCAAACTATTAAACATTTCATCATGCGTTAATGAGGTAGTTAAAAATAATAATTCCGTATATGAGGAATTCGATACTTTCCCTCTTAACATACGTACATCTCAATTTGCAAGATTTTCTAATTAGAACTAAACAGACAGAACAAAAGACAATTTTCGTCATCTAAATGTAACAGACACAGGTGCTCTCGATGTGCAACGTAAGAGAAAGTACTTCTTTCAGTAGACCTAATAAAAAAAAATATTTTCTTTACGTTATAACACTAACTGCATATCAACTGATGTGATTTATTTGATACGCTGTATAACATGTGACATTCATTATCTTGGACAAACACTTCAACAAGTTTCTAAGAGGCTGAATGATCATCGCTTTCACATACATTTCTTTTGTGAATAGAAATCCTCAGTTTTCCTTTAACATTTCAACACATTTTAATGTCAATAATCACTCTCTGCTCAATGTTTCTTTCATGCAAATTGATATTGTGCATTAACACATTTATTGACTCATAAATGAAATTTATTGGATTTATAAGTTAGATACTTTGTATATAATGGCCTTAATACGGACATACTATATAAAATTATATAAAATATTTTTATTTTTGTTGAGCAGTCTCTTATTACGGTCAGCTTCAACATATAAAATCAAAGTTTCTTAGAATGTGTTGTATTTTAATGCTATCCAATGTGAAGGATAGCAAGGTAATATTTACTGTTGTTTTCTAGGCAAATCATGTAATTATGCATGGGGTTTTCGTTATTAACGGTAAACTATTTCACCACAAATGGACCCTGATGGTACCTTCATTTCGCCGGCTGTGTAAAAACAATAAAAAGAAACCATAAAAAATCTTCATTTATAGCGATGCTATTACGGATCTTTAATGCGAGTATACAATTGCTTATTTTGATGTATGTAATCCGTCTACGGCACTAATAATTTGCGTCAAGGAAGCACAGTAACAGAGCATTCGTTGAATTGTATTATTTTTGATACTTTATTGTTATTTCTATCGAACATTTCATCCTTTTTGACATTAATAGACTCATTATAGATTTTTAAATAATATGACTGTTATTCTTCTTCTTCTTGTTATTATTATTATTATTGTTATTTTTATTATTGCTGTTGTTGTTTTTGCTGTTTTCCGTTTTACTGTTATTATTCATTTTCCTTTTGTGCCTTTTGTGGTATTGGCCTTCATTAGGTTTCCCTTTCAGGTTTTTATATGTGCCTTTTTCTGACATTTTCTTTACCTTTTCGGTTAATCTATCAGGTTTTTATATGTACATTCTCGGAATTTCTATTATTATTATTATTATTATTATTATTCACAGAAAAATGCATAGCTGATTACGGTGTCTGTGGAGGAAACTTCCAGCGTAACATGCCACTAGAAGTAGTCCGAAGTCGAATGGGAGTTTTATCCACCTTTGGCCATGGGATCCAGTACATATGTGGGTATGTAGGGCATGACTATTAATTGTCTTTATTTAGTTTAAAGTTCTGCACCTGTCTCTGTTGTTTAATTAAAATAATAGACAAACTGAATATAATGTCTTCTGCTGATATGCAACATTGAAGAAAGTTTTGCTTCGCTGCATAGAACAGTTGTACCCAAGCTAAGTACCTTTTAAGAAATAATCTTCAAGGTTTTGGCTATTGCATACTGTACGAGTTAAGTTGGTTCAGTTAAATAGCAAAATCAGGCTGATATTTAAATGTTTAATCCCGACTAACAAAGTCGGCTTTTTGTTTGAAAAATTTCATTAAACATGAAAGAGATTCTACTTCTCGTAAAACAAATTACATTTCCCAGAAAAATTAAAAATAGTAAGATCTTAACCAGCACTACAACCATTATGCATGATGATATCAGTAAGTGCGTCTTCAGCATTCTCATTTGCAGTCTCAAGCCGACATCTCCATTACACGCTAATCTGAATCATTCAATTGTTCATTTCCTGACAACATATTTATTGCTGTAAATATTACACAATTAGAGGTTTTCACCACTTAATCAACCTGCATTTTTCTGACCAGATCCGGCAGGTCCAGTGTCGAGTGCATGATGAAAGGCGGTTTCTGTGGTGCCTTCAAAACTCTGATGACCATTCCCTTAATGTTTGGAATCCAATTAGAGCCTGCCAGCTACCTAGTGAATTATGGATGTCAAGACATAAACAGTACGTCTTCTTTTTTTCATAAATATGTATTATAATGAGAAATTCTTCACTATTTTGGTATCGTTTTCCATTTGAAAAAACACCAGAAGACGCTCCTGAATCACCAAACATGTATTTCCTTATCGGCTCCGTGTGTGTGCATTGATCTTTAACCATTTTAGAGCTTATTCGTGTTACCGCTTTGTTAGAAAAAGAATTGCATTGAATAATGCAAAGATAACGCCATATACATTCCATTTTAAGAAGAAAAAAGACAGAGACTTTCTCTTTATGGTGCAAGAAAACGTGAGTTTTTTAATCACACCAGACATATCCGAGATATTCAGCTGTACGTAGCCAAAATACACATAAAACAAAGCTGAACAAATGCACTAAATCCTGATTTAAAGAACTGCATCGTGTCTGTTTTTGCCTTCTTAATAATCGAACAAATCAGAATCTATCGTGTATTTTTGTTTTTTTTGGCGCACACGTGTTTGGGTGTGTGTGTGCGTGCGTCTCTGTGTGTGTTGAACATATTGGGTGATGGTATTCCAAACATATTTTATCAATAATAGGCGAGAGAACCGAAATTTTCTTGAAATATAAAATACCTTTTGTGGTCGAAATTTATAATATTGTAAATAAAAGATCCGAAAACGCACACACGCATATATATATATATATATATATATATATATATATATATATATATATATATATATATATATATATATATCCATCCATACATACATACATACATACATACATACATACATACATTTGGAGAATGCGCATTTGGTTATTTGTAATTCTTAGATTTGTGTGATTACTTGTCTGATTATTGGAATTAGGTGCAATGGAAATATTCCTTAGCCCGAGCAAATTAGCCAATTTCTAGAAGCAAACGTCACGGAGTAAAGTGTTAGTGAGTTTCCTTGACAGCATGGTTCAGTAGTAGTGAGTTCAGGTCAAAACCGAATTAGTGTCCCTGTCGTACCATATTCTATATTAAAATCTAGTGGTGTACATTGTTGGTGTGACTGCAGTGGCAGTATTTACGGTAGGACACCGGTAAAATACACATTAGAATCAATAAGAAGGGGCTCGGCAGATACCGTTTATGTCGTTATGGTGGCAGAAGTGATGCAGTTGTACTGCTGAAATATTCCTTGAAACCATGAATTGACTGGCCTAAGGTGGCTTAGTTAAAATAGTTCCCTATGTTAGGGGATAGTTGTATAGTTTCTACGGCGTGAACTGCTGACGGTACGGAAACATGATGAAGAGAAACTATGCAGATGTGTTGTTGATGTATTTTTGGCAAGCTGTATGATTTGTGATCTTGTATTGATTAGAGTAAATTTATGTATAGAACAGACACGTTGGGCTTTCTAATTTACAACTGAAGCTGTATAGAAGTCTTTGGAAATTTGGGGTAAACTTATGTTTTCTAGCGGGAACCGCTCGGTGAAGTAAATACCCTAGGCTTGCAACAACAAAATTTCTGGTGGCAACGGTGGGATTCGAACCAACGCCTTTGAAAAGACTGGTGTCTCAAACAATACATGCATGGATGTATGTATGTCTGTCTGTCTGTATATATGTCTGTCTGTCTATGTATGTATGTATGTATGTCTCTTTGTTTCCCTCTCTCTCTCTCTCTCTCTTTATATATATATATATATATACAAAGACCATAGATAGTTATTTATGTATGTATGTATGTATGACTCTGTCTGTCTGTATGTCTGTCTATATGTATGTCTGTCTTTATGTATGTATACTTCCCTTAAACAGATATACCGGTAATTTTTTTTTTGTCTCATTGAATTTTTTGATCTAATGAAGAGATCCAATGACCCGTTGATAAAATATGACATGTCTCTTGTTCCTTCATATGTTCTTCATGTGATGTTACTACGTAGCAAGATAACAGTGGACAAGTTTGCTTGCTGTTTACAGGCATATCAATACTCAACGATAATTATTTAACTTAGCATCAGTTACTAAATTTTAACCGTTTCTTGTTTTTGTACACCGTATCTCTCATTCTCCTTTTTACTTTTACAACTCCCTGTGACCATTGCCGGGCATATTTTGGATATACTGCAAAAACTGAGAGAGAGAGAGAGAGAGAGAGAGAGTTGGTTATAGGTCAATCCAACATCCATAAAGTCTTAGTCTGAGCTTGACTTTGACTACGGTTATAAAAAGGCTGCAAAGTCGTTCCCGTGATCTAACTGCGTTGTCGACAGTTCCTGAAATGGCATATAGCCAACGAGTGATGTAAGAGTGACAAAGGGAGTATTAATGGTCATACTGCAACACAATGTTCATTCAAAATCAATTCTATCTGATCTCTATATTTTAAATGTCTTGTCTCTGTTACAGCTCTGACGTCGAAACTTTCATGTCTGGATCAACAGTTTCAATCAAACGAGTTCCAAGAATGTTTTAACGCGATGTTGAACACGTTGAGCTCTGTTCCTTCTACGAAATACGGCATCGTGCCATGCGGGTATGTCTGCTTGTCTATTGGTCTCTTTTATCTGCATTTGGATGGAGTATGACATTATGTCTTATACTACTTCCTCGTGATATTTTCATAAGATGTTATGCATTTTTATAATTTTGCTGCGTATTCAGTCCTATTCACAGGTGAAGGTCATATTAACTTTTTATGTATCCTGGCATTTAAATTATCTCAATCGGCCTGTGTCAACCGTTTTCATAAACATGATTCTTTCGATTTCGGAAATAAATCCATAAGCCAACCTATTTAGAGTTTAACGTTGTTTTTTTTCTGAGTTTATCATGGTATAAACTGTCAGTTGCCGACCCACACAGCAAATAACGCCTGTCTGGCGTTATGTAAGCTGTGTGAGTCGGCAACTAAGGGCAATATTTGCTATGTGAGTCGGCAACTGACAGTTTATACCACGATAAACTCAGAAAAAAACAACGTTAAACTGTTATAATTGAAATTTAAATTATGCGTTATGTAATTATTTTTTTTTTGCATCAATAAAAAAACACAAATCTTAATTGAGCGTAGTAATAAATGTTTGGGGGTTTCTGTTACGTAGCTATTTATAGCACTTGGGATTGTCCTGCTGGATCGTAATGTTTCACAAAGTTCGACAAAGAAAGAATGCTTTTATTGATAAAAGATGAGAAATATCGGTTGCATTAGTCTTTCAGATTAAGTTTATTCAATCATTTTTTAAAAATTGTTAGAATGTTCTTTTCCTTTAATGCTTAATTCCTGTCTGCCTTCACTGGCAGTGTTTATATGATGCTAAACACGTGACTATATAGAAGTGGGTTTTATTAGAAAAGTAGTTCTCCTTACAGTTCATACAGAAATAAACGCAATTCATTTTGATCACGTGGTAACATTCTGACCAATGGAAATGTTACTTTCATTTACCAGCTACATGCATTGCAATTACTGTATAAACTATAGCTGGTAAAATATTATTATTTATACTCCTTACAGTATGTACCACGGGATTTCGAACTGCATGAATAGTAACATCGCAAAACAATGCGGACAGGACGTCGTTGACTACTACATCAAGTGGTCTCCAGCCATGTTCCCATTGGATGTAGGATGTGGCTCTTGGAAAGTCTCCTCTGCAAGTTCCATGGAAAAGATCACAATGCTGATTTTGATTCAGCTTTCATTTGTCTTGTTTTTTCTTTTTAAGAACTGAATACCATGCCTGCAGTTCTTCATTGTTCGCTCGATTGCCCATTGTATACTTCCTTTTTATTTTTGTACTCATTTACTTCACTTACAAAAGCATTTGATGCGCAATTAAATTTTAGTTTCGATTCAACATAGTTCAAAATCAAAATTTATTTTCTGTTTTTTTGTAAGAGCAATCTTGGCACTGTACATGAACTGTTTCCTTCGCTTATCTTCAAGACCTAATTATATGATGGTTTATTCCATGCATTGTTTACTTTCTGAATTATATATGTATAGCAACCTGTCACTTAATGTGTCTGACAGTAGCTTCATATTATCAAATACTGTCTATCACAGGGGTCCCAAAAACGCGGCCCGCTAAGATGTAACCTGTGGCCCGCAAAATGATTGGCGTCACAAAGTGTCACGAGAGATAACAAAGGTGGGTGCGGTCCTTGGACCATCGAAAATGCCCTCATGCGACCCTCAGGGTGGTTTGAGTTTGATGCCCCTAATCTATCACATAAGTCTTGATAAGATATATACCAATGTTCCAATATACCCACTTTCAGCTAATTATTGTTTGGTAATAAAGAGATATAAAAAGAGGCACGGGGATGATACAGTGAATAGAAACCAAGAGACCATCAAATAAAGGAAGACGGTCTAAAGATTATCAAAGTTGGAAAGTTTAGTTTCTGATTTAGTATAACAAAATGTAAAGGCATTACTGACTGCAGAGTTGGGTCTATGATTTTATGAACTGAGTTCATAATATATGGTTAGATCCTGCACAGCATGGTTTTGTCTAATTTCCCGGGCTTCATTGTGTTCTTTTTTTACGTCGGGGGGGATAATTTCTTCCCACAGTTGCTTTGTTTAAATGAGGGTTTTCTCACATAATTATGAGCAGGTAGACCTTTTCTTTTGTGGACATATATTTTTCCTACAGTTGTATCAACAATTGAATGAAACATTCACGTGGATGACATTGTACTATATGCTTCTGACATACCAATAAAATGATAGCTCGAATAGCTTTTAAGTCTGTTTTCTTTCTCAAAGCAGCCGTATCGCAAATATTACTGGACATAAGTGATTTATTTATTTTTGAGGAACTGTCCAAATTACCCCTTTTGTTTTCTTATTACTAGATGTATACGTTCCAAGAGATTGCTCTTTCGGCAACAAATAATAGAATTGTCAAAATCAGATTTTATTTTACCCAAACTATGTTGGACAGAAAATAAATAGATGTAGTGAGGGCTTGCCAATATTATGAAGAAAACGTTGAAAACAAAGCTTTCATCTTTTCTGAAACCGGAAGCTACGAAACTAATCTTTCTCAGATACACACATATTCGAGTATGTACTGTTTATATTAACCTCTAATCAAGACAAACACTTCAATTAAAAATACCCGAACCGCAATTACAGCAGTTGGACTTGATTCCTGTGCAAAAGGTCTGAAGCACCCATCATACGGGAATACATTAAATTAGTTAGTGTTAATTGTATGCATTTTAACTACATTATGGCTTCAGTTCAGATCTACACAGCTGTTAACACATCACAGCCAAAAAGAAATACAAATAAATATTAAATATGCATTGTTTCTTACATGCAAGAGGGTGAGAGTTTTATAAAAGAGAAACCATCTTTGTGCCTAAGAAATATTTCAGAACCAATGTCTAAACAAATGCATATATATATATATATATATATATATATATATATATATATATATACAAGAAAATGGATAAAACACAAGATAGTCTTCACAGTAAATGTGCCGCCTTTGACTGATTATACTTCTGAGAGTTATTCTTGAGAACAAAAGTCAGGGTTGGTACGGTTTTGTCGTTGTCTTTGAAACACCAATTGTGTTTTCCCTTCGACTAATCGCGATGGAGCTTCTGGAACTTCATATTGAACAAATTATCGAAAGTAAGTATGGACATGGGTGCAGTACATCACACGAACTCATCAACTGCAAATGACACTATAGGGAGCTATGGAGTTACATGAAATGTCTCGGATGGGTGTGTCTTTGCTGTTGCTGTACAAATAGGTTCTCATAAATACAGTATGTCTACATCTGATTTTGCGGAAAGAGGAGTATCAGCAGTAGCACTCATACATTTCATTTGGTAGGTTTCAACCTAGCCCGACACATACTGAATGCACTGATCATTGAATGTCACAGAGAAAATTGGGGGCTTATCAGCGGCGTAATTACATAGATAGCAGGTACAGCCGTGCTTTGAGTTTCCAGCCGTTTTCAGGGACGGGCGCAACCACGAAATGTTAATGGGCATAAAGGAGGTGGGGTGGTACAACAAGTTTGATGTGGGGTCCTGGTGAGATAGTTACGCCCCTGGGGCTTAATGTATGTAATATAGCTCCGCTCGTTTCATCTCACTGTGATTTTTGGTGCACGCTATTTGCCTCATTTAACAACCTGAAGGTTACGTCTTAATATAGTATATCCTGGCTATTTTTTTATCCCATTAATTTTGCATCTTCGATGAAATGTGTTGTATGAACTTTCGACATGCACTTTTAAAAGTAGAACCACTAGACGGAGGGCATGCGTCTATTTGTATAATCACAAGTTAAGACAAAAGAACAACACTGACTGATATTTTCTCCCTAAATTGTGAATAATTTCTGCTTTTTAAATAATGTCTGAGACACTATTCATACTAGAATCATGGAAGGTGACTGTCATTGGCAATTTGTAGGTATGTGATATATGGTTCTCTTACAATAGATTCAGGGAAAATTCATGACATGGTTGGAAATTTATTATTATGCATTGTCAACCTTCCACATTCACAGTTCAAGGTTATAAATACAGTGATCGTTTGGCAACTCCATCCTTTTTCTGGTCAAGCCACTGTTGTTCTGTTGTCAAATACATTGTGATGCTGCTGAATATGTTATGCTGCCAAGTACTTTGCTCTGTTGCCAACCATGTTGCTTTGTTTCCAGCACTGTTGCCCTGTTGCAAACTATAAGGCTATACTGCCACTCATGTTGCTTTATTTTTCTCTGATGCCATACTGACAGCTACGACATCCTTTTTCTAGCTACACTGCCATATTGCCAGCTACGACACCCTTTTGCTAGCTTCGCTGCCATACTATCAGCTACGATACATTTTTGCTAGCTTCGTTGCCATACTGCCATCTACGACACCCTTTTGCTAGCTACGCTGCCATACTACCAGTTGCATCACCCTTGTGCTAACTATGCTGCCAAATACAACGACTATTAGCTAGTTACGCTGCCAGACTGTCAGCCACAAATAAAAGTCCAAACTGTCTAACGTATTATTTAGGATAAACTTCAACAATAAAAATCAGATATATACATCCGATCAATCATACTCAAAATATGAAAGAAATACACTTATAATTATCGCCAAAAGCCATTTAAATACACGCTACATTTTACTTTCTGCTTCAATATAAATGTTTAACAGTTAACTGACACTTATTCGTATCCTAAACTCGGTATAATTTACCGCAAGTCCAAATATCAAAAATAAAATCTGAAATGGTACATCCAGACGAGACTTTTGAAGTTGAATACAATTATAATTGGAACTAATATTAATGCTATAAAGTAAACTTGTACTGACTCCAATGGCTCTTGTAAACTGTCTGTAAAGTAAACACTACCTGGCAAGACCACGGTGTGTCCGCATGTAGCATATGCGAACCCCAAAACCTCAAACCTCCCAGAATTCCTTGCAAATAAGGGTAAATTACCCACATATATCATGAAGTACGAGTATCTCTCTGAGAACAATCTGAAAGAAGATGCATTTATTAATATCATTAATGAAAAACTAGATATAGCTGTACTTGTCAACTAAATCCATTATATATAATCATTCTAATATATCGCCAAGCTTTTTTTCTTGACCTATTCCGTGACAATAACACCATGTAAGAGTACTGGAAACCGAGACATGCTTACGCACAAAATAGGTTAAGGTAACATGTATTTTATAGAGTAATAACTTTGGTTAACTTTATGTTAGAGGTTTTGTTCTCAACTGTTCATGGTTTAGTGCTAACGTTTTATGGGAAACTGGATTTCTTTGTAGTTACTAATACATAATGAATAATAGTGACTTGCAAACCGTTTACATTAAATTTTACCATTTCCTGATAAGGCCACTAGCAGACTAACTTTTGCCAATTTTACAAGTGTGGGGAACCTTGCCGTTTCTACCACATACTACCAATATACTTTGCATTTTTCAACAAGGACATACGGAAGCAAAATTAAATTCCTATTGTTCTCACTAAAGATCAAAACTTTTTTCTTCATGGAAACAAGATAATTTATTTCATAACCATGTTTGAACAAGTGAAACCATATAATGCTTATCTTGCAATTTTGTAAACCTAGAATGACAGTGCATTCACAACAATAGCCCACATATATTGAGGACACTCTTGGCGAAATGGGGCGGAATTTTCTTACGTTTTTTTGTCTTCAGTTTTTGGTGTTGTTTGTAGATAGATTCAACGGAGTGTACTATAAATATACTATATAAATGCATCTAATCACTTTTCATCGCTGCTCTGCAAAAAGACAAAGGTGTCTAGTTTGCAAACGAAAGGCTGAACGAATTAGATTTGTTGGGAATAATATAGAGCTAAACGGTATAACTATTACGGCTCGTGATATTTATCACCACAGTAAATCACATAACATCTAGTGTTGCCATTTTTTGCTGCCCTAAAAATAAACATCTCAGTGATACAAGTATTTGTATCTGTAATCTGTAATGCTTTATATGCGAGCTCCTCACAACCTTCCAGCAATATAAACTGGCAATCTATTGGAGTCCTCTTCCACACCACCACTACCACCATTTGCTCGAAATTGTAAAGGCTTTTATATGTTAGTGGTTTCCCTAAGGTCTGTACTGTTGTATTCTTGTAAAAAAAAAAATCAAAAAGAATTTTGATTCAAATTGTTTGTGTTATTACTTTTGGTTCGGGGTTGATCTCGATAGTACAAGTCAGAGTCCAGAGGCTGGTTCCCCTAACGTTCCCATCTTGAGATTAAGGTGTCCGTACTCCCCGCCATATAAAGATGCATAAGGCTGGTTTCTTTCTCCCTTCTCTCATGAGACCTTTGGCAAAAATGTCGCTCTATTATCTTATGTCAGCAATATGTAATATGCTATCTTGTGTGTCTGCATAGTTTTCATGTAAGGACCGATCATATACCAAACAAAAATATCGACGGGTTGTCATGTTTTTTATATAAAAAAGAAAAATTCAAAAGGGAAATAAATTCAATTTTTATTAATTTTATGAAAACAAAATACAGGAATGTCTCTCCTTATTTGAAGTGACATTCCTGAATCGTTTAACCCCAGAAATATAAAAAATAAGCAAAAATAATACTTATGCCATGTGTGTTTCTGAATGTCGATGCAAGCTGGTGGTATATTTCCTCCATCTCCCATTACATTTTTCTTTTTACTGTATTTATTTGCCCATTTATGAACTTAACTTTTTTTGTAATTGTGTCAGCTGACTCTAAAAAGGGGTCGAAAGATAAATCATATGCGCAAAAAAGTGCAGTTATTTTGCATTCTTGGTTTGTACGTGTGTTTGTTCTGTTAGTAATATGGAGAAAACCTTTTAGTAATATGTTATTGTAACCCAGATCTGTGTGTTTGTATGCATTATATTCTGCTGGCTCGATTTCGCAAGCTCCTTCATAGGCCTGTCCATTGCGGCATATGCTATACCCATATGGTATCGACACCCGGTATCTCTTGAGGCTCGCATGTCACTTTCCCTATCTTAATGTCTTCTTTGCACTTCCTTATCGTGCTATGTTAGTTTCTAAGTTATATGCAGCGAGTTTTCCTAGTTGGTGTGGTGGTGTTAAATGTTGGTTATTCGAAAGAGAGATTAAATTCAGAGGGACAACATGAGTGCTTCGTTTGAATTTAAAATGTCTCCTCTCACAAAACCCTGAGTGGACATAGACGTGTCATAGATGAGCCTCCAGACCGCGCTGTCTTGGCACCGCTCCCTAAGTAAGGTGGTAAACTGGGACACATCTCCCACAGAGGTCATATCCTCCAGTGATCTGTGATTGAGATGTTTAAGTCCTATATGTGTACATGTCTATTGTTTGTACTTCTTTTTTCTTTCTTCTCTCAATGATATTGGCCGCATTTTCTCGCTTTCTTAATTATTAAATCAATCCTTTTATGGAAAATTTCTCTGTTGGGTATTCTGTCAAGGTATTAGAAATTTATTCTCGTGATATCCCTCTCTAGTAGTAAACAAACTTATAATTTCAACTCTTTTATGTTCATTGGCGCTGTATTATGCTGTAAATGTTGTGATCGTATTTTTTCCTCCCATTTCTTTTTTCTGTTCCCGATATTTAAAAATGATCTGTCTTATTTACTAATATTTTCTTAGTACTTCTACTATCCGTTTCAGGCTGTTATTCCTGTATATGTCTGTTTCATTTTTTAAGATGAACCCAAACTAGTACGTGTATAAGGCACATTGGGGTTTCTATTTCAGTTTCCTGATTCTGTTTAATATGTTTGAAAGTTTCCTGAGTTTATCATTGGGTAGTTTTATTCCTCATCTCTTTTTTTGTCATACAAAAGATAATTTTTCGGCAAGTAATGCAATTTGTTGTTTCAATATAATCAATTATTAACATATTTAATGTAGCTAGGAGTTTGTCCTCGAAGTTAATTGTTTGTAGTGTGTGTGTGTGTGTGTGTGTGTGTGTGTGTGTGTGATTTAGATTTGTAACGTAGCTTTAACAATTTTCCAGTCATATCGCTACGATGTCTGCAGTTTTGGCAGTGTAAAGTGAAGTCTAGCACTGGGTCATTATGCCGCAGTATGATGTCCTACCACCCAGTCACATTATTCTGACAAGAGGCCGATCAGTCCTAACACTAAACTTTCAATGCTGAGCGCCTAGTGAGGTAGCTGTTAGTACCATTTTTGGAAGTCATTGGTATGACTTAGCTAGGGTTCGAACCCACGACCTCCCGCATCCAGGGCGGACGCTCCAACTATTAGGCCACCGGAGCGATTGTTTGTAATATGTAGTTAATATTGCAACATATGTAGGATTTTGCAGCCTGTGCTCCCTCCATGATGCTTAGTGGCGTAGAGGCCAGGACTCTCTTTTTTCCACTTTTTCCTAATTTATTTTTAGTTATCTATTAATCAGGTTTTCACTATGATAACTCACTGGGCTTTCACCTTGTCTCTTATGAGGTGGCGAGGGAGCACAGGGTGGTCTGGTTTCCTGTTAATAAAATCTCCGCCGTGTGAGGATTAATTCTCAACCTAAATGCTTTCCCGATATTTTAAAATTCCTATTTTAGGTGCTTAAAGGAGCTTGAGTTGGTTATAAAGTTATTACAATCATCAGCATGTTGTAACATTTCTAATTCATCTCTCCAGTTCGGTATATGTATCCTATCTATATCCTTGTTGACTTTTGTATTGGAGCATAAGATTTCATTTACTATTACGTAGGCCTATAACATTATTGAATGGAGACATCCCTGTCGCACCGATCTTTCGACATAAAATTTTCGAGTTAACGCTCTGTTTGCCAGTACTTTGGATAATGAACGCTCCGTTTACCTGTACTCTGGATAGATTTTAGTGTACGGGATTTGAGTCCAATTTCGTAATTTTTTTCCGAAGCCAAATTTCTCTACAACCTGTCTATATAGTTATGTTCCAATTGTTCAAATGCTTTCTCCTGTTCAAATAAAGCTGACGCTTATTTGCGTCCATCTTACATTTAAGTAGTCAATTGTTGGATAAAAGGTTAAATATTATTTTATGTGTCTCGTCCTCCTTCTTCCCCTCCCCGCCCCCAACTTTGATGTTTATTCATAACTAAATTCATCCCTCCCCTAAGTATTCGTGCACATTTTAGACTTATTATCTTGTAGTCTACATTTAGGAGGGATATTTGCCTCCAACTTGTAAGGTCTTCTTTCGCCACTTATGACATTTATAATCCCTTCTCTCATGGACAATGGCATTTCTCCTTGCAGGAAAATGTTTTGTACAAGGACTCCAGTATTGGTAATTTTTTTATCTTAACGGTCATATAAAATTCTGACCTTAATTCATCTGATCCCGGCGATTTCCCTTTGAGCAGCTTGCTAATAATAAGATTACTTTATCTCCCATCCCCCACTTCCACTCTCCTCTCTTTGCTCAGCAGTAACTTTCTCCACTTGTATGACATCTCCGGTGGTCTTGTGGTTAGAGCATCCGCCTCGGATGCGGGAGGTCGTGGGTTCGATCACCGGCCGAGTCATACCAAAGACTTCCAAAATTGGTACTAACAGCTGCCTCACTTGGCGCTCAGCATTAAGAGGTTAGTGTTAGGACTGGTCGGCCTGGTGTCAGGATAATGTTACTGGGTGGGACATCATGCTACATATCTGCGACATAATGCCCCAGTGCTAGACATCACTATAAATTGTCACACTGCAGACATCGTAGCGATATGACTGACATTTTTTTTAAAGCTACGCTAAAAATCCAAATCACACACACACACACACACACACACACACACACACCTTCTCCACGTGTATATTTCACAATATTGGATGAAGTTCTCATTGTCTATGTCTCGTAACGTGTACAGTTCCTTGTAGTAAAATCCTTACTTTTGTACGTGTAGAGTTTCTTGTAGTTTAATCCTAACTTTTGTAAAACTCGTTACTTCCCTTTATATATCGCTTTCCTCTCCCTTCTTTCTTCTATATTTATTAGATCCCCCTTTTGATCTTCTTCCGCTTTTTCATACAGATTTCCATATTTCCCAGAAATTAATCTTTACCTTGTTTTTCTTCCATATTATTTTTACTCCATTTTACTTAATGCATTCCTTTTTTGTCCTCCACTATATCCTCCTCCTAATCAAATTTTAAAGTTTCTCTTCCTGTTCTTTAAGTTTGTTTTCCTTAACTTACAATCTCATTTTATTTCACTTCATGTTGTCTTCTTCAGGCCATCTCATTCCTCCTTAATTTTAAGATTCTCATTTTTTCAGGAGGTTTATAAGCTCTTCTTTTATGATTTCGATATATTCTGCATTTTTAAATACATTGTTATATAATGTCCACATTCCCAGGCCTAATTTCTCTCTTTGCTTGATTATTACAAATACTTCGAACATATTGTGATCTGTAATCGTTATATTTGTTACGTTATATTCCTCTGTTTGCTTCAGTCCTAGATCCGAAATTTAACATTTAACCAATCTGCTGGCTTGTATATACGTATATTCATAGGTCTATTAATGTTCTTAATATATTTAGTTTTCTATAAATGTTTCAATAGTATATCCTTGATTGTTAAACCTATTTTACAATCAATTTCAATTTCTAATCAACTGAAGGCCCCCACTCCGAAAAAAGTTTTTATATTGTATAATTTTGTATATATTCCGTGAGTTTTCAATAAATGTAACCTTCCTTGCATAGTATTGTGAAGGAGCATAGACCTTCAAGAGGTTGAAGGAGCATAGACCTTCAAGCGGTGCTAATCGTTTAATTTCGTGTATAGAAATCTTCCTTTAAAACGGTTTCCCCATTCTATTACTTCCCAATGTGTATACACTTTTTTATTTTTATTGTATTTGCTACACAAGCTTTAATGTTATACTTGTTATCATTTTTTGCGTAAAGTTCTTTTTCTTTTCAAGGCTCTCATTTTTCCGTCATATTGTGTGTTTCTTCTAACGTGTCGTAGCCTTCTGTCTTTTCTTTAATTTGTTATTTATGCCATTATCATTTATAGTCATAATTGTCATGTTTGTATGCCTTTTTTCCCCAAAACTCGTTTCGATTCATTCGGCCAATTTGGCTGTATATTTCTCTCTCTTGTATGTCCTCCCTTTCTTTGTTTATTTCATTCGATGTTTCAGTTGTACTAACTTTCCTTCATCCGTCTTCACATTTTCCTTTTTCCATTTCCGTATCGTCGTCATCATTTTGTCGTCTTCTCCGTTTTCATCGTTAGTCGTGTCCTCATTTACATTTTCTGTCATCAGAGTCTCGTCCGTCTGTCCATTTCTTTGTTCTTTAGTGCAACGTTTACAGCTCGTGATATTTATCACCAAAGGAAATCATATTAATTTATAGTGCGGCCTGTATTTTTGGCCCTGGGGAATACACAGCTCAGTCATGCAAGTATTTGTATCCGTTATGAGTGATCACGTAATCAACGTATATACTTTGCATTTAGGATAGAACCTGAGACACGGTACAGTCTCGTTACCCACTCAAACTGTTTACATTTAACACAATGATAATGGAAGTCGGTTAGACGAGGTTTTACTGTAGGACTCAGGTACTAATTCTAATCCCATAGTAAACATATGGAAACACCATCATATTCAAAATTCAATAACTTAATATTTATGGATGTTAATGATCAGATCTATATTTCTCCATGCACAACTATCCTTGGTTTCTGTCTGGAGAACACCATATGAGTCGCGCCATTATTTTTTCCATCTACATGTGCATGAAACATCGATTCAGCAACAAATGAATCAGCTGCTTCTTTCATTATTGCGTACTCCTAAGTCAAGTCTGTAAAAATATTTAAATTCCATCAATAGAATTTTGTCTATCTTTTTTTAAATCACAGATAAGATAAGCTCTCAAAAGATATTTTGACTAAAATTTTACTTTTCATTATTAACCAATTATGGACCACCAAACCCGTAAATACTCTATTATTTTTATATTGTTTTTCAATATAATTGGTACCGTGTGTCCTATAACCAGATTTAAAAGTTCTAGAAAAAGATGTATTTCACTCATTGATATTGGAGCATAATTGTAAGAAAGAATTGACCAAGCTTGTGCAAAGATAATAGTGCAATGGCATTTTATGTGATACCACTTTATTTAGCTAAATTGCATCCTCATTACATGTTGCTTGTGGTGTATTGCACTTATTAGTGGTTTATTCTTGTTATTAAAATAATTGTTTTCTGCATTTGTATCTTCATGTGTTCTTTGTATGTCATGCATGCTACACAAAAGAAACACAAACATGCTGACATCAGCAAGAATTACGTTATAGGGTATCAAATTACGCGACACCTTGTTTTTTAATCTCTCACTGGCTATAAGACAAGTTTTAAATATTTTCAATTTCACGATTTCTTTTCTTGCTGACTCTCACAGAAATAAGATACAGTGCATCCCAATTTCTGTCATTCAAACCAAACAAATAAGTGTGCCACATGATAGGTCAAAATGATAAGAGGTCATTGCCATTCTGTGACTAAGACAAATACACGCCCATGGAGCATCAAGAGATACTGACATTCCAAAATTATTTAAACTATCATCACATGTGATTCATCACCCCAGATTTTAACAATGGTATAAAAGCCAAAGAAAAGTTCCATAAGTTTTATTGCACTGAAGAATTAAATAACTGAGTACTACGTTTTAGTATAAAGCTATGGGAAATGGTAAGGAAGCAAATGGGAAAATGTGTATCTACCCAAACGACAAAGCCACTTGAGGTCCGTTAGATAAAGACAACAAGATAAAAATTTGAAAAACCTATCCAAATTTCCTTTAATGCTGACATTGGTATTGGAGATGGAAAGTCCATGTACAAACTGCTGCGGCCCAAACCAAGAAGTAAGCTGGAGGTGGAGAAATATGTGGAAAACTTTGCGATGTCCATCTTTCTAGGCAATATTCTGACACTGATATAATTTATCTGTAAAAACTGCTTGGTAAATATTAGTAATATAATTGAACTGCATATTAAAGTTGTCTCATACATAAATTTTTACCTACATTTACTCAAAAGTAATAAAAGGTTAAGAAAATGTCTCAAACTGATTATTGTGGCCACTTTCCGCTACAAACAGTGTCAAATTACTTACTTTTCAATATAAAGCAGAATAAAATGCACAAGTTACTGAATAAAAGAGAAACAACCCAAACCTTGCGATCACTCAATTACAGTCAAAGGGGAGGTAATATACCTTGATTTTACATACCATGTAGCAAGCTCTTATTTACAGCCAAATGATTATATGATATCACTTTATAGTCAGTACAGAACAATGTTGCTTTTATAAATAGCTTTTGTTTCAAATCTTAAACCACATTTCTGACATGACGCTTGTTTTCATCTATTCGCAAACAATATATCTGGTGAACAAAACACATATCGCTTAGTGCACACTGGAAAAAATGTCCAGATTTGGAATACTGTATTCCGAGCGAACCAGTTCCAACACTCTGACTGTAAAAGTTTTCTATCATGGGACTTGGAACAAAAAGAGAAAAGAGGCCTGGTGTGCCGTGAGAGAGCAATATGTTCGACATGCAGTTATACCTCCCCCAATGATTTTCAGACTCCTGCTGCATGCTGTATTGAAGTTATTTCCCGGGCAATAATTATTGCATGGTTGGAAACTTACCCATTTCCACGGAGCTGTCTCATTTAACCTAACTGAGATGATTCTGACCTACATTTTTTAATCGCCTTGGCTTCGGTTGGTAGCAACTATTGTAAGACTGTTAATATCATAAACAAGAGCTACTACGTTAGAATTAAAAGGCGTGACAAAAGATGTCTCTTCCAGTGACATATACAATAGCACAATAGTGGGTCACTGTGACATCATTTTTTACCTCGCTGAATTCAGTCAATTCAGTTAAATTTATGTTAAAGTTTGTTTACTGTAAATGTTTATGTCGAAATACTCAAGTTGATATGGAAATGTATTTTCTAAGATTTACTCTGATACATTAAAGAGTGCATTATTATGTACTACAAAGCTTTAGACGTGTCAATCAGATCTCTCCAATGGTCTAGTTTTGCTGTTTTATGACAGCTCTATGTCGGACTATTAGATATCTACAAATTTAACCGAGCAGAACGGATTGTGATTCATAATATAATGTATTCAACAACAAAACTGATAGAATTTGCTGTTGAGATTAGAACCGAGGGTGCGACCGGTTGAGTATTTTTCCAGTGATATCGGATGTAAATATAAGGTTTTACATGAAAATGTTATAGATTTTAAGTTGTTTGTTTATTTTGTAAGAAGCTTAATCAAATTATGGTGTTGACTTTATCGAATGATATCTCATCACCCTCAACTTGTAATTCACCCAAACGGCAATTTCCGCTTAGCTTCATTGTAACAAGGACAGTGAAAACAAAAACTGATTGCGCAACACTGAATGTATGTCTAACTGATTTTACTTAGAAAGGTCTTAGGAGTATCCTGCTATTTTTATTTGTGAGTTTTTTGAACGAACGCACTTTGAAATATAATATTAAATCTTATCGACAGTAGTCACCAATATGTTCTTTCTAAAAATTGAAATTGAAAATTAATTTTTAAATTGCATAGTTATGAAATAAAGTTTGAAACTTGACTGTTCATGGTATATAATTGACATTATATTCAGACATTTATTAAAGACCCCGAATCGAAATCACTAGTTGCCAGTTACAATGTGGCCGCTAAGAAGTGTACAACAATCCTAACATAGTGATTCACCAATGGCATCGATAGAATAAATCGCATATGAATCGTGTCTTTACGTTACTGTATACAAGGAAGATTAGAAGCCTCCCTTTAGTTGTTTTCGATTTATTTTTAGGCATTCCTGATGGCGCCTTCTAATTGGTTACATAAATGTTTTACTCGGATGTCAACAGTCTTGAAACGTGGACAGGGTAGGACAAATAGGACAAAAATCATGCTGACCCAAAATGGTCAGGTGGCCCACCGCGGTCACAATTTACCAGCATCACCAACAGGTCTCCACAGAGCATCGTTATCATCAACCTTTCTTACATAAAACAACCGTGTGTCTAGCTCCAAAAATAACGTTTCTAACATTTCTACAAAATCAAAAAATATGCGATAGTGGAATTGTACATGAAAAATTTATATTGTCTCCTATCAACATATTTCTACGCATTGTAAATCCCAAGTTAAAATTTTCATTAGAACCATGAACAACCGGCCACACATCAGCATTATCGGTATTGGCATTGTTTCTTGGTCGTCTTTTATTATACTGATCGCTTTCAGGGAGATCAGAATTATCTTTCACAAACATCATCGTGGTACCTGCTGATCTTGTATAATCATCAGAATATCTTGCTAATCCTATTTTTGTTGTAGCAACGTCAACATTATTCTGAATTGATTCAATATTTTTTTCCATCGATCATATATGTGGCGCTATCAAATAATGCCATGATCCCGTTGTTGACAAAACCAACTTTAAATGCATTTGGGTAATTATTATCATCCGTTTTTACAATTGTACCTTCTACCTCAATAAAAGCCTCAGCGGGTAAAAAGTATCTACTTGTGTCATGAACTTGTAGTTCAATTCTTCCTCCACGCTGGTCTGGTGTTCGTGCGTCATAAGAATACAACTGATAATCACGTACCGATTCATCTTTAATGACAGGTGCTTCCATATCAAATGCTTCGTCGGATACGCGCTTGAACATTTTATTATAATTATTTCCGTTTAACACGTTGATTACCGCGTTCGGGAAATTCAACTTCGGGAAGTTCCACTTCCTGATATCAAACTTGAAATATTATTCATTGGTTCACCGAGTCCTTGATCTGCTAACTCTGCCAGTTTTTGATTTGCAGCTTGATTTATTATTTTACTTACGTCTGCGGGCATAATTTCAGTACTTGGTAATTTTACTGGTTGTGATCTTCGTCGCATTAATCGTGCGGGTCTATCTTTGATCGCCGAGAACACCTTACCACCAACATTGACAATTGCACCAGGAGTTTGTTCATGAACAATATCAATAGCTTTCATCGATAATTGTTTTGCAACAGGTGCTACTTTTGGAGCTATCCTTGTAAATAATCCCCGTACAACATCACCAAGTCCATCTCCGTAAATAGCTCTGTAGATTGGTAATCGTAAGTTTACCGCTCTGACCTGTACGGATTTACGATGATTAATTATTGTGTACTATCATCTTATTTTATTTACCATTTATCTAACAACTAGTCACTGTAATTATCAACAAGTTCATCGATAAGTTCTCTGTAAACGCCGATATCCATGATACCACCTTGAAATAATCGCCGACAAATATCAGCTGCTTCATTGGTTATTTCTGGTGAGTTATTTCAGGCACGTTTTCCCCCTATGAGAACTTCTAACCGTGACACATCATTGAGGATATTATCAGGACAAAGAAAATTATTTCCCAGACCACTTCCCGTTGCTCCTTTTCCTGTTGTTTTCTTAAATAGTCTTAAGGGTGATTTTTCTTCTTTTGATTTTTTAAGTAGCTCTTCAGACCTTTTAAGTTCCGACTTCAACTCTTCCCGCGGTGAAGAAGATTGTTGTTGTTCTATCTGTTACAGAGGTGGAGGAAGTTGATATGAAGGTTCCTGCTGGGAGAGTTGTTGTTGTTCTAGTTGTTTTATTTTCTCTCTATAAAGTCTTTTTACTCCTTCATCAAGACTTTTGTATTCTGGACCTCTAGCTTGTTTTTTGTTTCTATATACGCGATATATCTATTTAATAAGATTATCATCACTTGCTTTTTCATGACGGGGTTTTAAAATATTGGATTTATTAAATATACCAGATAATATTGTTTCGGGTAATTTTTCTCTTTTAGTATTTCTAATATCTTCGACAGCCCCTTTTTTCAATCTTGCAATCAATTCTAAGTTTTCTTCTACTGGTTCGGGTTCAGGTGCAAGTTCTTTTCTTACGTCGGCGACTTCAGTACGAAGTTTTCCAATATCTTCACCAACGGGTGGAGGTTGAGCTGCAGCTATATCAGTTGGAAGATCTCGTAAAATCTTTTTTCTTTGTTTGGTTCTTCTTGCTATTTTTTCAGTCTGCGCTGCAGTTTGTTCTAATACTGGAAAAATACCCTTTTTCCTCTTCTCATCTTCCTCCTTAATATCTCCCCATATAGTTTTTTCAACAGCCGCTGCAGCTTTCTTAGTAGCTGCAGTGACGGGTTTAAATAGTTTTTCAGTGTCTTCTTCGTACTCAGCTTGTGATTGTTGCTGCGCTTGCAAGTTTTTTCTAAATGAGTCTCTGACAGGAAGAAATTTTTTGATTGCTTCTAATCGTTCTCGAGCTATCCTTGCAGTATGAGATTCCGAATGTATCATTGTATTATAACATAATGATTTAATTATAGCAGCAGAGAGGGTGGGACCTCGCAAAGACGTAATTGCGTAAAGCGCGTACATAATAAACTAGAAAAAATCACCAATGACAATGGAGTAATATTAATTAGACAAATTCCGGAGAGATTTTCTCAGTAAAGTGTCGACGCTTTTTAAAAATCTGTCGACGCTTTTCTTTTTTTCGATCATTTGTAGAAAGGCTTATTTTCGACATTTGGACGTTTTTCGACCATTGGTCTGTTCACCCTCTCTGCTGCTGAAATAGAAAGTAGGTCCCTAACGTGATGTGGCCATAAGAATGGTATTGCCATTTTTGGCTATATAATTTTTCATCAAATTTCAATATCTCATTACAAAATATAAAACTAATAATTGTTTTGTTCTGACTTGGTCGAATGAATGATTGTGATACGATGCAGATGTTAAGTCCAATAGGCCAAGACATGGAGCAAAGTACGTATTTGGTTCTGTGTTATTACAAATCACCTTTTTATTGGCACATTCATTTCAAATTTTTGTATGTATCGTTTAAAAAATTCACTTTAGGCCATTGGGAAAATTTGAATGCCAAGTTCCGCAACTCTGAATCTGTGTTACTAAAATTCAGGCACCTCCTGTTTCTAAGAAAAAAATACTCATTTAAATAATGAATGAAATATGCGATGACCACGAGAATCTGACGAAAATATATGTAGAATAACAATTCTTTTTTAATTATTCTAACATCCAACTTTCCTCATTTCATCGAGGATTACACTCAAATGCTTAGTACCATGTGATATGAAACATTAGCTGTACATGCTGCCACAAATTATTTGTGATAATGCAAATAATGAAATGAACCATTTTCCTAGCTATAGACTAAATTACTCAGACATAATAAGACAAAAAAACATATTTTTTAATAATTAAAGGACACTAATATTTGTAGTATTTTTGGCCAAACGTCCACAAACTCAGCGAGCAATTTGCAGATTTTGCTAAATCAAAGTCTGTTGTCACCTTGAAATACGTGGTCTAAATTTTGTTCTCTTCTGATTTACGACCAACTTAGGATGAGGTTAGGTTTGCAGGATAATACGCCTTTATGCATGAAATAGTTACGGGAATGTAAACATGTGGATTTCAGTTTGATTTGGATAATAAGAATGAACAAAGGAATACAAAATATATTTATGCTATCGTTATTTTTATTTTTATGTGTGAGTAAAATGTGTTTGTATTGTTATTTATTTTGAAGTTAAAATGATTGCATTTCGATATTCTTGCGTAATATGCATTCGATAAACAAGATTTTACATTGGTGGAACGTTCAATGCGTAGCTTATAATTGCCTCTACAGGCGATTCAATCCAATGAAATCACACGTGCTAGGTCTCAATTAATTACAATTGTGCAATTTATTTATTTACTTTCGACTAACTGGCGTGGACAAAGCATATGATTTTATGTGGGTGAAAGAACTGATATATAAATGCAAATACTACAAACATAATTGGTAATAAACACAAATAAAATATCTTAGAATGCTGGCAGTTAAACCAACTATAGATGAACTACATTCATTAATCACTCGATTACCACAATTGGCGTTTGCACTTTCATCAGCAGCAACAACGTCAGCCTTGAATAATACAGTCGTATGGTATGTGTTTAGACTCGAATAAACAGTCACAAAAGAAAGAGGGAAAACAACAAGCTTTGAACATTACAATAATTTATTTCCCTGGAAAAATTCTGTAGCAATGAAAAAATACGAACTTACGGTTCTAAGAATAAAATCTAAAAATAATCCAAGAATAATCCACGAATACAATTTTAGTAGTCCTAATAATAAAATATTCTAATGATTTCAAGTTCGAGTTCCGACAAAGAATCCAAGATGGAAGACGACGACGTAGGCTATAACCTATAGTGTGTTGAAGTCTACAGTTCCTTGTAGAAACAAGAAATATCACTCCGGTTTTGGAAATCTGAATAATTTTTTATAAGAGCTGTCTTTGTTCATGAGCACACGTATTTTCCAGGAAAAAATGTATCCTTTTAAATTCAAGTAATTTGAAATAACTCCAAACAGCACAATATATACTTTCCAGAGTAAGAGCCCAAAAGACTGAGACTATATCTCTCAAACAAAGGTTAAATCGTATTCTAAAACGCAAAAAGGGGGTCATGTCATCATGTTCCAGAACCTCGTCGAAATTATTTACTTGTTAAAATACACGTACACCCATTGTGGTCCTGACGAAAACCAATCTTTTAATTCTAAGAAATAAAATTTAAAATAATTGTTTACATCATAAACATGTAGTCCCATGATGACCTCGAACACAACCAATCATTTTAAAATAAAATAGAACTTATTGACGTGGTTGCTACTAATTTTGAATCAAGGTCAGGATCTAGGTCAACACCAGGTGTTTACAAAACGAACGGTCAAGGTCAAAATTTTTTCTGGAAAAAGTATCTCCAGTGAATAAATTTACATTACAATAGCATGCAATGATTTTTTATTTTTTTTTAAAAAAACACAAACAAACAATTAAATTGAAATAAATATGTATTAAATCAGATATAATTCAATCAAAATATTAGAATAAGCCATAATTATATAAACGATGGCTCAATTTAAAGGTGTATCCCGCGTTTAACATATACGCTGCTGTGTTGGAAAATAGAAGCTTTGAAGATTACCAATGCTACGCTAATAAAACATCTCTGTATTTTCCTCTGTGTAAAGAATTCTTGAAACTCCATTGAAAGAGCCAATAATTTTGCATGCAGCGAGTACAATAAGGTCGGATTTATTATTCAACAATGCAACTAATCTCATTGAAGGAATAGACTCGAATCATGTTTGGACACGGTTGACATTGCCCCTACGACATTATAACTCGTCAAAAAAAGTGATGATAATGACAAAATCATTAATAAAATTATGCTGATTGAAGAGCCTATAAATGATAATGATACAGCAGTACAACAAAAATACGTGGATGATGAACTTTGAGTGGGGTGGAAAATGTTAGCTTATTAATCTTAGCAAATGGTCGTCCTGTTTTCCTTCTCTTGAAAATTGCTTTGATAACCCACACCTCACATCTAAAAAGTTGGTGGATCCACATCATACTTGATTATCTTAACCGGAACTAAAGGCTAGTGGGATAACATGGTGATGCTAATAAATAATAAACTGTCTCACTTATTGAAGGACCGGACACTGTCGTTGGAGAACATTTCACATATACACTACCAGTATCTGTTGTTCCCAGAAATGAAATTCAGTTTGAAGGATTCAACGTTTATCCAGACGGGCACTTAACCATTTCCGGCACATGCGCAGATTAGATTCATCATTATTAACATGTGATATAGCCACGTTAACGAGGCTGTAGATTTTGCCGACAGTGTATTGGTCTGGCTGGCTAGTGATGCCAACATTGATAATGACTGTATGCCGCTTGCCGAAACATACCAGCGAGCAAATTGTATTAACGAACCCTCGTATAAACAGAAATATAATTTTCTTATATTCAAATAAAAATCAAAGGTTTGGACCACTTTAAAGTACAATACTAACTTCAAGACAGCCAAAAAGATTCACTATTGTTATTACGCTGACCTGAATTATGGCAAATACATAGGGGAAATTAGTAACAACTGTGAACTGATAGCAATAGTTATTACTAATGGCAATGTTTAATTTAATATACATCATTTGTCTATTTTTGTACTTTTCAAAATGTTTGACAGCTGTATCTTTTTTTGGTGGGGGGACACGCCAGGCGATCTCAGTTTGAGAGGCTGGCATCGTCGCTAGGTTATGTTCGTCAAGATATATGTTTTAAGCTATTTAATTGGAAGCAGCACCAAAAAAATGAACCAATCAGATTAATAATCCTTACATTTTTCGAAGTATATTTCCAGAAATAATGATAGCAGCCTTGGTAGACAACAACGTACCGCTCCGGTGTCCTAGTGGTTCGAGAGTCCTCCTCGGATGCGGAAGGTCGTGGGTTCGACCCCTGGCCGAGTCAAACCAAAGACTAAAAAAAATGATACTAACATCTGCCTCGCCTGGCGCTCAGCATAAAGAGGTTAGTGTTAGGACTGGTCGGCCTGGTGTCAGGATAATGTGACTGGGCGGGACATCATGCTACATGTCTGCGGCATGATGCCCCAATGCTAGTCATCACTATAAACTGCCACACTGCCGACATCGTAGGGATATGGCTGAAAAATTGCTAAAAGCTACGTTAAACGTCCAAATCACACACACACACACACACACACACACACACGTGGTAGACAACGACGCGTGTCACGTGTAAATTTCATCGATTTAAGCCATTCATACACTTTTCAAGTCAAGGAACGTGGCATCATGAAGGTTACAATATTACAAACATAACATGTTAACTAACAAGCTGATTACCAATGGAGTTTACTTACAACAGAGTGTAGACAGTGACATTTCACTTTCCCATTAAGGCAATTGCTCCAAAGACTGATTCGGCTAACAACATGTTCCAAAGGTCGATCTAGATAGAAAAATAACCTTCTATCTTAACATCTACTGTAAGCATTACCATTTTTACATTTGCTATCCATTTACATTCTAAAACAGACAAGAAAACAACGCATTCTCATTTGCAAAACATTCACAATTAGGCTTTGAAACAGCTTGCAAGATTTCTTAGAATTCGATACTTTCTATGAATCGAAGTATATTTTACAAGTTAAGAATAATACTTTTTTATTTTTATTGTGACTATTGATTATTTCCTTAATGGACTAAAGGGTATTTTCTAAAACTCCATTACTCCGACCATATACCCTCTAAGTGCCATTGCATAAATCAATCACGCTTTCTTCTCCTACTTTATAATGCAGAATCACAGAAAGTTGATAATATATTTCCCAACATTCTGATTTAATACAGAGATCATGCATACACCAAATATGTTTGAAACCTGTGGAAAACTTCCTTACGTCAATCATGTTTTATCCCCTCCAAGTGGGCCTTATGTTTAAAAATAATATACTTAGTATAAGACAATAATAGTATATGGGGACGATTCAGCGACAATGGGACTTAGCATTAAAAACACCCCTGGGACTGTTTAGCGACTATGTAAATTTAACATGGAGAAAAATCGTGGGACTGTTTAGCGACAAGGGAAATTAACATGGGAAATAGATTTTGGGACTGTTGAGCGACAAGGGGAATTGAACATGGGAATATGGAACTGTATAGCGTCAAGGGAATTTAAACAGGGTGGGACTGTATAGCGTCAAGGGAAATTTAACATAGGATTTTTTTTTTTTTTTTAAAATAAATAAAAAAGGGTAGGCAATGGAAAGTCAATCTCTTTTCGAGACCTATGAGTGGCCCTGAAAAGGGCCTTTGGGTTTATGTTAATGTATCTATTAACATAAAGGGCACCGCATTGGTCTTCTTCTTGTCCTTAGGCTACGTCTCACTGTAAGACTCTTTTGAGGCATCCTTGTCTTTCTACGTAGATCCTACGTATCCACAGACTGGTGTCTGTCCTGTGGACAACTGTCCACTTGGATCGGACATACATGGGTATGTCCGTCCGGAACATCATTGAAGACACAAGAGTAGAAGATTGCACATCAGTCCACATCTTGAGGCGCCGAGAACAGGTGAATCAATGCAGTGAACTGCGCTTATTTATAGGTAGTGTAAGGATTGAAACGGATTGAGTTCATTGACCAATCCAAACACGCGTTACAAAACTCAGTCAGCCCGCATCCAATCCGAAGAGAGCAGTCTGTGACGTCACGTGGTCTATATAGATTCGCTAGCGCCTGTGTGCAGTCAATCTATGCGACAGTGATTCAACATGACGGAAACTCAGAAAACGATCCAATGGGGTGCACCAGCAGTGGAGACCACCCAAGGGAACCCGGACTTACTTTCAGAAGAGGTAAATTGGGATTTTGTGGATTTTCTTACCTCGCAAGAATTTGTTCCGGAACCTTCGTCACCTTCTTCATTACCGCAATTGGAGAATTTTAGACAGAGACAGAAAGAAAAATTGGAGAAATTTATACAACGACAAAAGGAAGCGGAACAAGCTTTTCTTCTACAGCAAGAAGAAAAGGTAAGAAAAAAACAACAACAAGAAGAAGTAGCAGCAAAGAAACAAGAGGGTGAAAATCAAACGGTCACGGTACTGTTGGACATTTTAGCGGAGTTAAGAAGTCTGAAACAAATGTATCAGACTTATTTATTACGACCGAAGAGAATACGACCTTCCCGAGCTAAACACGTTAACCCTGTGACTAAGCCTACCGTACCACCCTTAGTGATTTCAACCAAATCTTCATCATCAACAGTACGCAGTCCAGAAGTAGGCATCGGCCGTGGCAAAGGCTTAAGACAGTTAAAGTTGATTGCTTAAACTCATCCCTACACCAAATAAAGGCCCTTTTCAGGGCCACCCACGTCTCTCGAAAAGAGATAGACTTTCAATTGCCAAAACCTCAAAAAAACAAAAAAAAAACATTTTACCCCTATAGTACGTGTCTGTGTATGAGTGTGTGAGTGTACGTTCTTATTTTAAAATCATAACCCAAAGACACTTACCTTTTAATACTTAATTTATTCTTTTATAAATATTAACAATACAATTCACAATTCACAACAGAGCACTTTAAAAAGTTCATACACTTCTTCTGTCTCATTGTTTAGTCTCTCTGTTTTTTCAGTTTCTTCAACGTCACAGCCTTTTCCTCTTCTTCCTCCTCACTTTCTTCCCTTCTTCTTTTCTTCTCCTGTTTCCTTTTCTTTGCCTCTTGTAAATAGAATTGTCTTCTTTCTTCCTCTTCTTCCTCTGAAGAATCCCTCTCTTCTTCCTCTGAAGAATCCCTCTCTTCTTCTGACTCCTTTTGTTTCTGTTTTTGGGCAATCTGGAGACCAATGTCCTTTTTCTTGACAATAATAACAAGTATCTTGACTTTTGTCTTTTCTAGCCCCTTTTCTTCTTTTTTGATGGTCTGGACACTCTGAAGACCAATGCCCTTTCTTCTGACATATATAGCAAGTATCTTGACTTTTATCTCGAAAGGAAGGAGAGTAGTCCGTGGGCTGGTCTGAAGAGAATTTTCTAATGACCCCTCGCAAAGCTCTGATGAAACGTTCGATTTGGCTAGCCTCTTCCATCGTTGTGCTCGGTTAGAGAGTGAAATGAATAGTGAAAAGACAAGACACACACCCTTTTATATACGTTGGTCTGCCATGACTATAAATTAGCCCATGGTGTTTAAACTTCAGTCATTTGACGTTTTTCACTCAAGATGAAACGATCCTATTCATTCGAGAAGAAAGAAGAAGAAAGTAAGAGGCAGAAACGTGATCTATCGCCTCGTACCAGGGCTGAAGTCTTGGCACAAATTCATGCCAGTGATTTTGAAGAGGACATGAGTGAACCAGAATCCGAACCCTCTAAACAAAGTTCACAACCCTTAGTCTACCCTGAAAAGTACTATTCCATTCGAGAGACGGAGAAGCGCTCCTCTAGAAAATTTAGAACCACGGCTTACAAATAAACAGTGAAGTTTAAAGATTTCAAGTCCGAAGTACCGTTAGAGAAAGCAGAAGTGTTCATCACCGGGGTGTGGGATTCTTTGCTCACCGCACTCAAGCGACAATGTCAACCCAAAGAAGACGATCGCTTTCCATACAACACGACGGTTTGAAATCCCATGTTTGGATCGAGTTTAGCAGGCCCGCAGAATTAACTGCTTCCAAAGTCATGAACAAGATTCAACACGTGCAACAATCCAATGACAAGTTTGACATCACCGATGGAAAAGCCACACTGGACATGACCCACGTCTCTCCTCCTCAAGGGACCGGACAACGCAATAAGGTGTTACTGGTGAACGACCTTCGCAGCACCAAAAACAGTCTCGTCCAAATTCACAATTCTCAAGACCAGATGTGTTTAGCCCGAGCCATCGTGGTGGGACGAACCTATGCCAAAAAGAACGACACGGTAGAATGGAAAAGAACCTGCAAAACTATTCAACGATCGGACCGAGCCAAACAACGAAACGAAGCAGAACTCCTGTTGCAACAAGCCGGACTGTCCAAAGACACACACTGTGGCATTCCTGAAATGCAAAAATTGCAAGATGTCCTAGCTCCACGCTACACCTTCAGAGTGCACCCTCAAGAAGTGCGTGGGCCTCTGTTGTTTCGAGGCCAAGATTTTAAGGATGGAAAATACATTCATGTCTATTATCACGATGACCATTTCGAAACCATTACCAGTATCACTGCATTCCTGGGATACGGTTATTACTGTTAGAAATGTGACCATGGTTATAATAATCGAGAGCAACACAAACATTGCGGATTGAAATGCTCAGGATGTTTGACGTCTCCACCCTGTCTGAGCGAAGGACAAGAAAGAGTACATTGTCATGCTTGTCTGCGCACGTTTGTCAGCCCTGCCTGTTACCAACAACATCTGAAGACGCAAGGTTCACAGCAGAAATGTGCTTGTCAACTCCTGAGATTGTGCCCTACGTGTGGACAAGGCATACGTACCAATAGCACCAAGGCACACGTATGTCGAGGAAAGAAAAAATGTCACATTTGTCATCACATCGTGGACTTGGAACACCAGTGCTACGTGCAAAAATACCAACCCCCACCAGAGAAAGAGGATGGTCACAAGAAGAAGAAGAAAGGCAGTTTCATCTTTTTCGATTTCGAATGCATGCTAGAGACCGGCATTCACATTCCTAATTTCTGCGTGGCTCATCGAGCGTGCGAGAAGTGCATTCAAGAACCTATCTTCAGTCATTGCCCTCACTGCAGCAAGATTCCTGGAGGACGTGAAAAAACTTTCAGGGACCGAACACGCTAGCCGATTTCTCTCGATGGGTCTTAGACCCCATCGACAATACGTGGAGCCAAGAGGACATCGAACGTTACGGAAATTGTCATCGTCATGCCACAGTGATGGCTCACAATTTCTCCGGATACGATGGACAGTTTCTTTTGAGGTACTATACGGAACATGGCACCGAACGTCCTAAAGTGACTTTGAACGGAGCCAAAATCATTTTCATGCAAGTGGGACAAGTACAGTTTAAAGATTCGATGAGCTATTTGGCCATGCGTTTGAGTCGAATGCCTAAAACGTTTGGAATGACAGAAATGGCTAAAGGGTACTTTCCACACTTTTTCAATACGGAAGCCAATCAACACGCCGTTCTACCCCATTTACCTGAGGCTCACTATTACGACCCCGACAACATGCGTACCGAACAACGAGAAGCTTTCTACGCTTGGTACCAGGCTCACACCTCGGACCCTTTCGACTTTCAGGAAGAAATGCTAAAATATTGTCGTTCCGACGTGGACATTTTACGGCGTTGCTGTGGAAAATTTCGAGAACTGTTCATGGAACACGGAGGGGTCGATCCTTTGAAAGAAGCTTGCACCATTGCCAAAGCGTGTTCCTTAGTGTACCGGCAACGATTCATGCCTGAAAACACCGTGGCTGTCATCAGTCCTCAAACGACCCACTATGTCAAACGTCAATACTCGGTCAAAGCCCCACGCTGGTTACATTACGTGTGCGACAAGGAAGACAAATGGATTCAGCATGCCCGCAACGGAGGAGGCGAAAAGACGATCGGAACGCATTCGGTCGATGGCTGGGACTTAGAAAACCCCAAGATCGTGTACGAGTTTAACGGTTGCTTATTTCACGGATGTCCCGTCTGTTACCCAGACCGCGACACTAAAAATCAGTTTTTACAACGAACCATGGAAGACTTGTACCAGGACACTTGTCAGCGACGCTTGAAGTTAGAACTGGAAGGATACCAAGTGGTGGAAATGTGGGAACACGAGTACGATCACCGTTTGAAAACCGATCCCGAGTTTAAACGCCTCGTGGAAAGTTATCAGTTCATGCCCCCCCTGAACCCGAGGGATAGCTTGTACGGAGGAAGGACCAATGCCACCTGTTTGCTGTACCAAGCCGACGAAGAGAAAGGAGAAGAAATCAAATACTTGGACGTGTGTTCGCTGTATCCCTACGTGTGCAAATATTGTCGCTTTCCTGCAGGACACCCGCAATTGCTGACGGAACACATCGACCTGAAAAACATTCGACAATACGAAGGCTTGATCAAGTGTAAAGTTTTGCCTCCCACGGACTTGTACCATCCCGTCTTACTTCACCATTGCCAAGGCAAACTGATGTTTCCCTTGTGCCGTACTTGTGCTGAAACGTGCAACCAAGACCAGCCTTGTCAGCACACCCAGGAAGAACGGGCCTTGACGGGAACCTGGGTCAGCGTAGAATTGTTCAAAGCTCTGGAGATGGGATATCAACTGTTAGAAGTGTACGAAATTTGTCACTTTCCCAAGACACAACAATATCACAAGGTTGACCCCACTCAGAAAGGCATTTTCGCCGACTACGTGGATGCCTTTTTGAAACTGAAACAAGAAGGCAGCGGCTATCCTTCCTGGTGTCACACTCCCGAAGACGAAAAGACATTCAAAGAGAAATACTATGAAGAAGAAGGTATTCCTTTAGACCACATCGAGAAAAACGAAGGCAGGCGATCCTTTGCCAAAGTGATGTTAAATTGCTTGTGGGGAAAAATGGCACAACGTCCGTGTTTACCCAAGACGGAATATTTGACCGAACCTTCCCGCTACTTCCAGATGATTCACGACAAAACCAAATACATGAAACACGTGGACGTCGTTCGCGAGGATTTGATCTTGGTCAATTACGAAGAAGATCTGGACTTTGTACAAGATGACCCTTTTGGAAATGTCATCATTGCGGCTTACGCTACAGCCCATGCTCGCTTAAAATTGTACGAAGCTTTAGAACTGTTAGGGGAACGCGTCCTGTACTTTGACACGGACAGTTGCATTTACATCCATCACCCGAGTCAACAGCACCCTGACATCGAAGGAGACCGTTTAGGAGCCTGGACAGACGAGCATCCCGACGACAAGATTCTAAGTTTCGTCAGTGGCGGTCCCAAAAATTACGGCTACGAATACTGGGACCCACAAGGAGAAGTGCACATGACGTGCAAAGTGAAAGGATTGCCTCTGAATTATCGTACCAGTCGAGTGGTCAACTTTGGGGTATTGAAAGAAGCCTTGCAATCTGGAGAGGATGAACACTTTAAAGTGACCACCTATCAACCCAACAAAATTGTACGTTTACCCACTCACCACATCGTCAGTCGACCCTTGGAAAAAGTCTATCAAATCGTGTACCAGAAGCGAGTGCGACTACCCAACCACTTTACTTTGCCGTATGGACATGTTGGTATTAAACATTGGTTGTAAGCGGATAGCCACCCACCAGAAGGATGACTTCGCCACAGCAAGAATCGAGTGAGAAACCCGATGAGAACTCCAAGTTCAAGCCCTACCATTTTTCCGGTTTTCTTGCCTGACTATTGTGATTGTGCCCGTCGATTGGACACGTTTCAAGCATGGCCTACGGATAGGAAAGGATTACCTTCTTCGCATATTTTAGCTAGAACAGGATTTATCTACTTGGGACCTGAGTCAGGATTGGGATACGAAGTACAGTGTTTCGCTTGCGGACTGAAGTTACGAATGGATCTATGTATCTACAAAGATTCAGCTATTCTGGAACATACTCGATGGTCTCCGCACTGTCCTTACCTTTATATCACCTTTCCACCCATAACACTACGGTACAATGATGACGGCACCTTAGAGACGGTACCTTCCAAAACTAGACATAAGAAACATGAAAAAGGAACGATGTACAAGCTTGAGACTGCATTGCGACTAGTATAAAAAGGAACTCTAGGCAAGATCGATAGTTCATTGTGACTACCAAGACCAAGCGAACAAGATGAATACTTTCAGAGAAACACAAAACAAGTTTAGAAAGGCACAATTCAAGTATGGGGCTTCTGAAGTGGAATGCGATTGTGAGCCTTGCGATGGGTACGATGCTGTACGTTGTGACCTTAGCGATGCCGTAAAGCATCATGGGAACTTTAGTGTCACTACCCCTATCATGGAAAGTGATGCTGTGCGTGTCAAACCTGAGGGATGTGAAAGCGATGCCGCTCGTCCTCTTGGACATTTTACTGGGTTTCGTTTTAAAGGGGGATGTTCACCTTCACGTTTACCCCCCGGTTTTTCCTCCACCATTAATACTGGCCGCCATGTATAGCCTATCTTGTGCTGAAAAATGGCGTTAAGCCCTACAACAACTACAACAACACCGAATTGTTATTACTTACCCTTAGTGGGACTGAGACATTAAAGTAACTTACCATGTCCTTGACGAAGAAGAAACCAGTTTGGCTAGGAGTCAAATGTTGGACATCACCGAGACCAGTATTTAAACTTCATTTCAAAAACGATATTGAATCATTACCTAAAGAACTGCAAGAGAAGATTTACAAGGAAGAATGGCAGGGACTTGCCAGAGTGAAATCTCAATGGGTGACTGTAGAATTTTTGTGCCGAGTAATTCACAAGAGGAAATTGAAAAAAGTCAACCAGTGTGTCAGATTTTGGGTCAAGTGTGCATTCGTCCTATTGTATTACTCTAGACCGTTTACATCAAAAGAGTTCAGTGACATTCTTGGACGTTACCCTGAATGGCAGTGGTCAGAAATTATTCACTATGTGGATTACTTTTGCTCTAGGAGAAGATTGTGAATTGTACGGACTGACCTATTCATGGATACTTTACAAGAGAACATTCGTGCTTTGCCTGTGGAGTTGAGAGAAAGGATTTACCGAGAGCTGGTCAAAATACAAGTGAAACGTAAAGAACAATTGCATCCGTTACGTCACCAGATCTTTAACCACTGGTACATGAATGGCATAAAAGAACTGATTCGTCAGAAATTGTTTCAGTGGTCAACCTTGTTCAATACTTCCATGACCCCGATGATCCACGTGTTGATTATTTTGGTTACTTCGAGATTCACCTACAGCAATACATTGAGGAAGACATGGTAAAGGATTACCGACATATTTTACGTGGAATCTACTTAGCGGAAGAGGAAACTTCTAAACGATCTCTGACGTTTCGATTACAGTATGCAACATTTAAATTCCCCACTGGAAAACGAAGATCTCTGGCAAGAAAGTACGTGTATTCTTTTCGAAACAAAGAGACTATAAAAACAGGCTGCCATGCCACGACTTTTATCACATGTAATCCAACAGATTCCGTGGAAGGAACTCAATGACCATATTCAAACCGTGGACCATTACCATCGATTATTACGAGAACTGTATCCATTCAAATTGGGTCGACAAGTCGTGTGTGTCTTAGTGACTTGTTTTCTGGGATTTCGTTTACCAGCCGATTCCTTGTGGACTCTTTACGAACAGTATTTACCACCCATTCAACATGAAAGTGGTGCCTTTAAATGTTCACGAGAGACTCCTTTTGCTCAAAGCCTTACATTTTCATCTGGATACTTCTCGACCTCTACGGGAAAAAGATTCGCCAACTTTTAGCTACCCAAGACGTGTATGACGATGTGTGTGTAGCTTGTGACTTACACCCCCATTGGACAGATGTCCGTGCCTGGAAAAAATGGGATTTTGAGGCTTGGACCCAAGAAGTGGCCCAGTATGCTCGAGAGTTGTGATCCTTCCTTTCAACGTCCAAAGAAAAAAGTTACTTTTCAACCTGTGTTAGTGACGGTGCCAGAAGAACCCGTCAACCAGGACAGGACAGTCGTGGACAGGCCTGAAAGACCCTTTCGGGAGGACACTTGTGTGACCTTACCCCCTATAGAACTGGTCAGAACTTTACCCAAAACATGTTGTACAGACACTTGTTTCTATTCCACGTTGATGGTTATCATGTGCCTTTTATCGTTGTACTTAAGCCTTTGGCTTTTATGTATTTTTGTCTTTCGTATTCATGTTTAAAACATTCAATAAACGTGTTCTGAAAAAAAGTATATAAACTCTCGTCTTGTTTGTTTTCGTGTCACAAGTGACATTCCTGACACTATGGCTACATCTGCTCTCTCTGCTCCCTCTTCCTCCACTGTCAAAGTCATCGACGAACACTTAGATCGTGCCAGTTGGGAAGCTTTGTATCTTCGTTATCCCTTTAACATGCTCATTGCCGGACCTAGCGGTTCAGGCAAAACCGAATTCGTCAAACGTTTGATCGAACATAAACATCATTTGATCGATCGACCACCTCAGCGAATCGTGTGGTGTTACAAAGAGTGGCAATCGGCGTACAGCCTCTTGCGAGAAAGTCAAGGCGATTCCATCGTGTTTGTGGAAGGCATTCCTAAAGAAGACGATGGCATCGTCTCTAACTCCCGTCAAACCCATTTGGTCATTTTTGACGACATGTTAGGAGAAGACGAAGAAGAAATTAAACTGTGGTTCACGCGCAAAGGGCATCACCGTAATGCCAGTGTCCTTTACATCACCCAAAATTTGTTTCAACAAAGTAAAGCCCATCGCACCATCAGTCTTAATGCGCATTACGTGGTCTTGTTTAAAAGCCCTCGAGATAAATCGCAAGTGCAAGTCTTAGCCAAACAGTTAGGAACGCCTTGGCTGACTCAGCGTACGACGATGCCACTCAAACTCCACACGCCTATTTACTCATCGATTTGAAACCTACGACCCCCATGATTTGCGATTTCGTACCCACTTGTTTCACCACTGGTGCCAAGACGGAGGGCCAGTCCTGTACACGTCTCCGTCCTCGACTTAATTTCACTCCACAAAAAATCTATAATTCCTCAGACCCTTTTCGTCTGTCTCACACAGTGTCAACATCACGTCCCTTCAATCACATCTCCCCGTCAAATTGATTCATGCCTTGTATGGCATCAGTCGAGAAAAAAATCCACAAATACGAGCTCGTGTCTTTGAAGCTAGTCTCAAAGAAGTCTTACGATGGTTCACGGTGACGGCACGTCAATTACTCCAAGGGATCATTCAGATTCCTCATCAAACCAAACGCTTTTTTGATCGAAACAAAGTCGCTTTGACCCAACTGGCCGATCCCCGCATCGACACTCAAACCAAAAACCAAATCATTTTGAAACCTGGAGGGAGCGGTACTCTAGGAGGGGTCATCATTCGCTCTCTCTTAAGATGGGATCCTAATGCCCCCAAACTTCTCCCCAAGAAAAATGTCCAACGAAGCTCCAAGAAGAAGAAGAAAAAGACCAGGTCCCCAAGGAGAACTTCTCCAGTGGCGGGACCCTCCTCTTACCAGACACCACCCGGAAAAAGAAAAGAAGCCCCCAGAAAAAGAAACAGAGAAAAAGTCCCCAGAAAAAGAAAAGTCCACAGAAGAAAACTGGTCACAAGAGAGGCACTTCGGCCAGGACGCAATCTTACACTCGCAAACCTTGAGTTTCAACATTACAATGTGTCCAAGATCGAAGTCAGTCGCGACGGCAAGACCTTGTGTACCCGACCCTTTGAGCCTAAGTTCGGTGACAGGAATTATTTGAGATCGTATTTGTCCCTGTACGAAGCTACCGGACAGTTAGGAACCAACACCAGTCACGGTATTACGTACGAGGATTATGTAGGAGGCTACGCTTTGTGGGCTTTCGATTTCACTCCAGACCAAGGCAGCGACGAGGGACATTTCCACCCTATAAAATCCGGCCAGATTCGTGTGGAAATTTAGTTTGCGAGTGCACTACCCCCAGAGAACACAGTCAACGTCATCCTGTATGCGGAATTTGACAATACCATAGAAATCAACAGTTTGAGAGAAGTCATTCTAGATTATTAGAAGCTATGGAAGACTGTTATCCCTCTTTACCTAGTGGAGAAACTTTGAAGATGGAATGTACGGAAACTGTGGAAGAAGAATCCCAAGACAAAGACGAAGAAGTTATCATGATGAAGTCAAGATGGCCAGAACAAGAAGCCCATTTAGTTTCCTGTTTTGCTACATTCCTGACAGATGTAATGAAAGAATTGATCAAGGAAGAGTACTATGGATGTCACAACGATCATCCCAGTCAAATTCAACACGACAAATGTCTGATGTTGAGCCAAGAAGAAAAATTGGACGAATATCTGGACAAAGCTTGGGGTGTCATCGAGATAGAATTCGTGTTGAACGAGTGGTATAAAGGCTTGGATAAACATTCTTCTCCTCCATTAACGTCTCTGGAGCGCCGTCGCATCGATCGAATCTCTCTTTGACCGGAATAAGAAGTCGGAGCCAAACGCCTTTTACTTGTCAGACATTTTCAAGCAAAAGGTCAGGATCGAATTGATGACTTATCATTACCTGTGAAGAAGAAAAAAAACATGGATACCTGGGAACTTTATTACCTTTTGAACCACAGTTCGTATACGGCTTCTTGGAATCCTGTCGTTTGTGCTAAAGATGAACTCCCTCATCGCAAACCTCAAGACCATCTAGCTTACGTGATCAACACGGACGACAGTCATCTCCCAGGAACCCACTGGGTAGCCGTCTACTTTCCTCAAGAAGGATGTGTGGAATATTTCGATTCGTACGGATTGCCCCCTTTGGAAGACGATATCATTGACTTTATGAGAAGAAATGCTCAGACCACCCGATTCAATAATGTGAAATTACAAGGCACAGATTCCTTGGTGTGTGGACAGTACTGTGTGTATTTTCTGCATCATCGCAGCCTGGGCTATTCCTTAGAACATTTAGTGACTCATTTTGATCATCGTTCTTCTTCTAGAAACGATGTGAAAGTAGATCGATGGTTTTGTGACCATTATACTTATCTTTTGTCTCAAGCTAGGAAACGCAGTGTCCATCAATGGCCTAATGACTTCCAACAGTGGAAATCACAATTTCATTCACAACGTTGTCAGCCCTGTTTAAAGTAGAGTGTTAACTGAAAAAATGTTTGAGATTTGAAAAAAGTTTGATGTTATATTGTTGGATTATTGTTAAAAAATGTTAGAGTTGTTTGTTAGTGTTGAGTGATTTTGAATAAAAAATGTTGTGTTTTGAAAAAAATGCCTTTGTCTTTTGTTTGGCTATAGGAATTTTGATTCATGCTCTTTGACTTCTTACTATCCCTCTCATGACACTCATTGAACGTTCCGGCTCGAAAACCGTAGAGGGATGTTTTCCTTCACGTCCGCGCTTTGACTTTAAAGCCGGGGTAGCCTTCAGTCTAACCATCCATTGTCGACTTATCCTCCTACGAAGATGTGCTCCAAACTAACTAAGCTAAACGAAGCCTACGTGAATTTGCATAGGGTAAGACACAGTCTGATACCGAAGCCAGAAAAGATAGAGAATGTCAGAATGCTAAAAGTCACTGAAGACCTGATTCTTAGAAACTAAAAGATTGCCATAGCAAACAAAAAAAAAACCCAGCCCTTTTCAGGGCTACCCCAAACTCTAGAAAAGAAATAACAATCGATTTGCCGATGTGTGTAGGTAGAGTAGTGTGAATATAAACACTGACTCTTTTTTTATAGTGTGAGGTTATGTGTTTGTGTATATGATTGTGCGTGTGTTTGTAAGTGCTCATGTATGTTTGTGTGGATAGTAGATTAAGATCATGTTATTTGCTGTTTGAGGTGTGGGGAGAGTAGATTTGGGGTTTGATTGGATTGCTTTGCGTATGTGAATAGTATATTATTCGTTTAATAAATTTTTTTAGAATAGTGATGGGCAGTATAAAAAAAGTGAGTGTTTCTTTTAGGTCCGCGCGTTTGTTCGGTTATGGTCTAGGTAAGATCAATTTTGTTTTAGGGGGATGTTTTCCATCACGTCCGCGCTTTTAGTATATATTGAAACTCGTTCGGCAGTCTAGCTACCATTGTTGATTGACCAAGAGAATGAACACCAGACTAGCAAAACTGGTTGAACTTCATGTACACCTGGAATATGCCAGGCGTATAGTGAATGAGCTGGCTGCAGAGGCCCTAGTAGAAGAGGGAAGGATGAAAGAGGAGGAGAGAAGAAACAAAGAAGAGGAGGAGAGAAGAAACAAAGAAGAGGAGGAGACAAGAAACAAAGAAGAGGAGAGAGGAAATTTCAGAATCCCAGAGACAGAAAATTGGGATTCTGAAGCCACTTATCCCACCTCTGCTCTTCCCCCCAAAATAGTGAAAAGAGACTGGGGAAGAAGATGTGTGTGTGGTGCCAGGCCTGGAAGGTGCCATCATTAACCAGGTGTCATGGAGTTAAAAAAAAACCAGCCCTTTTAAGGGCTACCCCAATCTCTAGAAAAGAAATAACAATCGATTTGCCAATGTGTGTAGGTAGAATAGTGTGAATATAAACACTGACTCATTTTTTTTAATAGTGTTTGTGTTTGTAAGCGCTGACGTAGGTTTGTGAGGATAGTAGATTTGGGTTTCATTTTAATGCTTTGCGTGTGTAAATAGTAGATTAGGGGTTAGTTTATTGATCATATGAAATGAGAAAAAAGTTGGGATGTTTTCCTTTACGTCCGCGCGTTGTTTGGTTATGATTTAGGTAATATCAATTTTATATCTTAGGGGGATGTTTTGCATCACGTCCGCGCTTTCACTATAAGAACCCACAGTATTCGTCGTTCAAACCATTCTACAAAGAATAAAAAAGAAGATGGCTTCGAACCAGGTTAATAAAATGAAAACATTGCAAGACGTCCTGGACAATTTGGGTATGATGGAGCAAATGTTAGTGAGGTTAAATGAGGATCACTATTCTTATAGTCCCCATCGAGTGAAGATGGAGATACATTAACATAAACCCAAAGGCCCTTTTCAGGGCCACTCATAGGTCTCGAAAAGAGATTGACTTTCCATTGCCTACCCTTTTTTATTTATTTTAAAAAAAAAAAAATCCTATGTTAAATTTCCCTTGACGCTATACAGTCCCACCCTGTTTAAATTCCCTTGACGCTATACAGTTCTATATTCCCATGTTCAATTCCCCTTGTCGCTCAACAGTCCCAAAATCTATTTCCCATGTTAATTTCCCTTGTCGCTAAACAGTCCCACGATTTTTCTCCATGTTAAATTTACATAGTCGCTAAACAGTCCCAGGGGTGTTTTTAATGCTAAGTCCCATTGTCGCTGAATCGTCCCCATATACTATTATTGTCTTATACTAAGTATATTATTTTTAAACATAAGGCCCACTTGGAGGGGATAAAACATGATTGACGTAAGGAAGTTTTCCACAGGTTTCAAACATATTTGGTGTATGCATGATCTCTGTATTAAATCAGAATGTTGGGAAATATATTATCAACTTTCTGTGATTCTGCATTATAAAGTAGGAGAAGAAAGCGTGATTGATTTATGCAATGGCACTTAGAGGGTATATGGTCGGAGTAATGGAGTTTTAGAAAATACCCTTTAGTCCATTAAGGAAATAATCAATAGTCACAATAAAAATAAAAAAGTATTATTCTTAACTTGTAAAATATACTTCGATTCATAGAAAGTATCGAATTCTAAGAAATCTTGCAAGCTAAGTCCCACTGTCGCTGAATCGTCCCCATTCACTACTGACAATTGTGTTATATATATATATATATATATATATATATATATATATATATATATATATATATATATATATATATATATATATATATATATATATATATATATATATATATATATATATTTATATTTATATCTGTGTATATATGTGTGTGTGCTTGTGTGTACCAGTGCTATCTCTAGATTCTATAGAAGAATGCTTGAAAATAGTAGGCAGAATTAATATCCTAATACAAATAATACTATCATTCAGGCTAGAGAATTTTTAGTTCATATCTACGGATATTCGAACCCAGGTCCGCGGGTAAACGCACCCATCGCCTTGCCTGCACACACGAGCCCATGAATATGAATATGTGTGTAGTGTAAATGCGTTTTAATCTGATAGTGTAAAAGTGTTAGATTGTTTGCTAGAATAGACATATTCTACAGATGTAAAAAAAAGGAAACCTTTTCTTCGCCCAGTGAAATAAAGCTTTCATTTATTTTTAGAGAATATCTAAAATCCCACATTAGCGGATAATATTTGTGATCCCACATTAGCGGATAATATTTGTAATCCCGCATTAGCCGATAATATTTGTGATCCCACATTAGCGGATAATATTTGTAATCCTACATTAGCAGATACTATTTGTAATCCCACATAAGTGGATAATATTTGTAATCCCACATTAGCGGATAATATGTAAGACTACAGGAAGTAAAAGCATATTTTAAGTTTTATACCAGAGCAATATTACTTTAAAAAAAACAATGTTTTTTTTTTGAAAATTTAAAGATCCACCAAGAATATTTCGTCTAGTAATTCACAGCATTGTTTTGAAAGAAAACATATAATATGTTTCAACTGGACTTGATTAAAAATGATTTCAGTTTATCTGTAGCTGCTACACCTTTCTTGCAGACTGATGCCGACCAATATCAGGTGGGTGAATTTCGTACTTTTACAATAGCAGGAACACCAGTAACGACAAATAATTAACAGAAACAATAATCCGCCAGTTTTAAAAAATTCCTTTTCAACATAATATATGCTTTTAAAGTGTCCATTTTGGTAGATAATTAACTAGACCCTATCATAACATTGTAGAAATACTAACACGCCAAGGGAGAAAAATCACTTCAAAGTAATTTTACTAGACTCGTGGAATTACCAATTTATCTGTAAAACTACAAAGCATTACATACAAAAAAACAGAGGGATGAACAAAAACGAAATCACGAGATATGTTATGCACGTTTGAATGATGCAACGTCGGCTCACACCAAACATACAAAGTTTTTAATTAAAATATAAGAAAGGAATAGCAGAAAAATTCTGCAGTTGAATATAACGGAAAATGGAATATCTTTCAATCGATAAAATACAATAAATTCGTGTATGGCTAGGTTGATATAATGTGATAACACAACAAATACTGTGAGCATAGTTATATCCCCTTTACTAACAAACTCTCGTGAACTATAATGCGGGCCTCCGAGAGCGTGATTTTGTAATGTGAAACGGTTTATTCTTGTTATCTTGGCTCATTCAGTTATCTTTTAGTTTTCTTTGGGTAAGGCAGTGAATGTACGAAAAAGAAATGACTTCGCTACACTGGGCATTCGCATTCCTTATACTTCTGGGTGAGTAAAAGATGTGTTATTTTGCTATTATAGCTTAACGTTGATCATGATTGTATTTCAATACGCTTATTTACTATGGTTTCTATCGACAAAGAGAGGATATTTGCTTGCCACGAGTGGCAATATATTATGGGATATATTATGGAGTATGTGAAAATGTAGCAACAAAAGAAAATACTGGTTATTTTTCTCACGAGATAAAATATATACATTATTCATTCGTAGCAAGCAAATAAAATTTATATTCAGATATACTGGCTAGCAAGATGTTTACTAGATTGATGTGTAACACATTTCTTCCTGCATTCCCCGGGATGTCAGTACTTTTGCCGTTTAGTATTATGTCCTTTTTTGAGAATATTCGCATAGAAAAAAAGCAGTAACGTAATCCTCATTCCAAGTCAAAGTAAAATAGTAGATGAAAAACATATATAAATGACATCTTGCTGGATTTGAATTCAGTTATTGTTGATCTGAAGGCAGTCAGTTTTATCCATCTACTACGTAAGCGTTTATCAATAACTGCAACTGCCATAGATTTAATGGTTATTGTTTTTTTCGGGAATAAAATAACATGATTATTTGTGTCAGAAAATTAAATAAATCATAACATAATATAATCAGTATTATTGTGGAATGGGTTAATATACGGTAATATCTTAACTTTTACTGGTGTTAATTTTGTGAGTACATTGTTCCGTGTATTTGTAAATTGATGATCTCTGCACTGTTAGGCTTAGTCAACATTTATATTCCAATGGTCACCTCCAGACCTCTAGCTCTCATAAATCTATTACATAGTTGATCCATGAACAATAGACAAAAAAAAAAAAATATATATTTGAAAGAATCTACATGTTTGGCTGTATATATTTACAGTTAAATACCATGCAGATCGTATCAATTATGCAAAGTAATGACGATATTCGTTTGTGTTCGGCTCGTGTGTACTAAGTGCGTGTGTGTGTGTGTGTGTCTGTCTGTCTGTCTGTCTTTCTCTTTATATATATATATATATATATATATATATATATATATATATATATATATATATATATATATATGTTACAATAACATGGCTTTTGAAGTGTTGGTATAAAGCAACTTGACACGCCAATAATGTTGTGTCAAACTGTGATCCTCTCAAGGTGCGATAATAGGCATAGATAAATATTATTTCAACAAAATGTTATAATTCAACAGTATGATATCGCAAGTATATTTCCTTGATCTGTGATGAATTTCCACTTATTAATCATTAGTTATGTTATAAAATAACGATACAAATATTAATAATCTAAATGAATTTAACATGGTACACAATTTCATCGAAATTCTTTCTCTCTCTCGTGCATAAGAGAGAGAATACGGGGAAGTCTGTGGCGCGAAAGAGAAAAAGAAAATTGAAAATTGAGTTTGCACCTAGTAACCTACAAGAACCTTGGACTTCGTAATGGTTAAGTGTACACGTTCCATTTGATTGTAATAGTGTTCGCAATACCAATGATACAAAGTTGCAATAACGTGTCAAGACTTGTATTGTAAAATTATTAGTTATGAGGTAGACAGTAACCTTTTTTAATGCTTTGCTTTTATTTATTTCTTGTTTTATAAAACCTATTAATATGGGCCTAAAAACAGATTATTTAATATGAAAATGTTTGAAGGCCACTCTACCCCTTCGCCCAGTCTTTCTTAGTTACTGTGTTGGTTGGTAAGGCTGTAGTAGTCGACTATTAAAGAGATATAGGGATAGGCAGTCAATAAATGTCTTTATCGAAAGTCTCCGCAACATCTCTCTCTCTCTCTTTCACACACACACACACACACACACACACACATATGCTGTAAGGTAGAACTGCATGTTTAAATTTGTGGAATTAATTTGAGTTAGATGTAAACCTTAAACTGGAACCAAGTGACCAGAGTTCTTATAATGATATGTTTAGACACTTTCAATGGGATTTTTCTATATGATACTAATAATACAGCTTTACAATAGCCTGAGAGGCGAGTTTTTGAACGGTAAATTCCTTGGCATACACATGCTCTAATAAATGTTATGCTGCATTTTAATTTATTTTTTTAAACCAAAAAAGTTCTAAAACAGATGATTTAAAAGCATTAACATATCTGAATGTTTCCACCCGTCTCTCCATTCATCTTTTTGTTTGGTTGCTTAATCCATATGTCAATTGTACCGCAAATGAATCAGTCTCTCTTCCATCTCTCTCTCTCTCTCTCTCTCTCTCTGATGGCAAAACTAACATACTAATTGACCAACATAAAAACAGACGATGATTACATAGCTAGTATGTCAATTTCACCCTTAGACAGTAAAACTGGAAGACAAACGGACGAACACAAACAGAGGGAGTGAGGATAAATGCACTGGTATAGACATTAGCAATGGTAAGTAAAGCATAAATACTGCCTTAGATCAACTGTAACTAACTGTAATTTTAACCACCCACCCCTCCTTGTCTGTCTGTCTGTCTCTTCCTTATGTGTAAGTTCTATGTCTATCCACCCGAGGTTAGATTTGATCGGTAAAATTCGAATTGTAGTGGTTGGCGAGCTTCGTTCTTTTTTGTGAATTATTCAATTGCTTTATGAAATTATTGGTTTCGCAAACATATTTTGAATGGCACAGACCTTGCATGTCAGGAGGTAGACTATATTGTAGGCTCGACATCTTAACCTCTGGCTGGTCGTTTTGTCGAACGTAGGAAATTGTTGATCTTCTGCACAGTGGCGTCACTGGGGGGGGGGCGGTGCGGGGGGTGCGGACCGCACCGGGTGACACCATCAGAGGGGGTGACACCCAAATGACTGTCTATAAAATTTTCGACTTTTGTGCAGGAAGTGTTCCATGGGGGTGACACCATGAGTTATTGTACATGACTGTCTATAAAAATTTTGAAATTTTGTGCAGGAAGGAGGTCCATGGGGGTGACATCATGAGTCACCGCACTGGGTGACACCAACCCTAGTGACGCCACTGCTTCTGCATATGCTTGCAAACTAGGCAGTGCTTGTCTTTGCGACGGTATGCGCCTTAATCAGATTTTCTTGTTTAAAGTTACCTACAAACATAGTAGATGGTCCTTGAGATTTTTAGGTCTGCGATACGCAACCATAGGAACTCCTTCCAATATACCCTTGAGACCTTCGGACAATTCAATATGGGTGCCGATGCATGCGTATGATCTGTTTAGGTTTGTGGCATCCGGATGGAATGTTAGCTCGAAGGGGATACGCTAGTTAGTTTTTTAGTTTTATATTTTGATAGTGTTCCTCTATTGAGGAGTGTAGATCCCCCTGTATCCTCTCCTTCTAAGGTGCCACTTGAGCTCTCCGAGTCACTTTTCAAAGGTGGCAGGATTAGAGCATATGGTTGGAACGCACATACCGTAATGGAGATTTTGTTTTTGCATGGACGAGGTGACATTTAGTCTGGAGTAGATTCCGCTGAGAGTAAATAGGTTTAGAGTATAAGTCAGTTTCAGTGTTGCCCTCCAGTAGTGTAGATTGAAATCGATACTAAACATGCTTGATGACTCCAAGCCATTTTGATTCTAACCTGTCAATAAATCTACACCAGCTTAAGGGTCTATATGGTGCTTCGTTGAGAAGCTTTTGCGCTAGTTTTTCCAAAATAATATTGGCATAAGAAGGTACTACATTTGGTGTCCATTTTTGTCCCATTAATTTGAAAGAAGTGTGTGGGTTTTTTTTAAACTCGAGAACCTGTGTTAAAGTTTGACCAAACAAAACCTTGAAGGGGCTGGATCAACTCGACTATCCCATGCTTCCTTGCCGGCCGTGATACATTCCTCATGTGGGTTGTAGAGGTATAAGGAACGTAGATCAATGGTGACAAGGAGAATATTATTTGGAAGGCTATTTCTTGGAGTTTTGAAGAAATAGTCCGTGGTATTTTGGATTTATAGAGTTATTTTTTCCGCTAACGGTCGAAGGTGAAAATCAACGAATTCAGATATTTGTTTAGTGAAATATCTATTTTTGGATTACACTGTGTAATTTATGGAATAATTGAAAGTCGCTCTGGTTTGGGGAGGTAAATTAGTATTTTGTCATCAATGTATCCTGCGTATTGCATGTCTGTTATATCCGATATACAGTTTCGACGTGTTCAGTTTTTGGATCACGACAGGTTGGGTTTTTTTCGGGTGAGTTGGGGGTGTTTTTTTAATTTTGTAAAATCCCTTGTCTGAAAGTTATCTGTTTGGATTAGCGATATAGTCAGACGTATTCATGATAATAACCCTTGACCCCTTGTCTGCTGGCTTGATGACAATATCTTATATCTCGCACAGTTTCTTCAGCGACTGTCAATCCCGTTAGGTTAAATTGTCTTTCTTGGTGTGTATCTGTTTATGAGACTTTGTTACATTTAAACACCGCGGACTAGAAATAGGACACACGGTAATAATGGTGTGGAAAGATGGCAACCAACCTGGAAATGGGTGAACTTAATATAGAGTATTGGTTAGGCTGCCCAGGATTGGTTAATGATGTAAGTTATGTTGTAGGAAAAATAATATTTTGAGAGCTTATCCTAGTTGTAAGTGAGAAGAATAGAGACATTGTTTTATTGATGGAGTTTGAGTTCTTTAACAGTCTTGAGTTTGGAACACTCATTACTAACATTGACGCCTGACTCTTTGGTGCAGAATTGAAAGCACATGTTTCAAACACATGCATGTCCAGAAAATGTCGCGGCTCATATCCTTTCCTCTACACAGAAGCTGCCATCCAGGTTTCATCTATACTGATAAATATAGGTTTGATCATGAGCACTCAAACATTATTGAATTCGTAATATATTGGTTTTTGCATAGGTTCACTATGGGAACTGAAGTAGTACCGTGAGTCCAGATGACTCTTGAGCTGGAACGTTACTGGTCTGTTGAATATAATCGTGTTTTTGGCGGAATCTGTGAGATTCATCGGTAACAACGCAAGAATCACTCCACTTTTCTTTGCAAAACTCGTAAGGTCTTCTTTCAATTCCAGTACAGTATACGTTTACGGCCAGGGACAAAAGTTGAGGCCCTTGGAGAGAATACTTACAGGTTTACATCAGTGTTAACATTCATGTCTGCAGCAATGTATTTTTGGGGGTGGGGTGGGAGGTTGTTTGGCGGGGGAGGGGGCATTTTGGCGAAATTTTGTATTCTTTTTCATTTTTTCCTTCTGTGATAAGAATGCGATCGTGATTTTTATTTTCTGTGTAAGATGATCTCCATACAATTTGCTGTGCTTTTAGGCTTCTTAGATACGTGTTCAGTTTGTCCATATATATATGGAACGTGATTTTATCGCAATGTCTTCATAGAAGTTAAGTAAGAAATTTAGTACCTGCCTCAGATTCCCTAGTTTGTTGTAAAGATTTAGCTTTTGGAAGCTCTATTGAAGTGATATGACCAACACAGTTCCAGCTTTTCAATAAAGCTGCAGAAGCGTTCCTGTATACAGGAGGCGATACTGCGTAATTTTCAAACCTAATGGGAAAGTTGTTTTGTTTTCATATATATATATATATATATATATATATATGCGAACGTATATCCTGAATAATTGGCTGCGGCAACACAATACCTGTCTAGTAGCAGCTTAATCTCTGTACAGTAAATTCTATCTAGTTCTATCCAAAAGATAAGAAAGAAGCATTAATTATAGCCTATACATGTGAGAAGTTCAACATGTACCTGTATATGATTGACTTTGAGCTGATCAAATATCTTTAGAATTTATTTATTTCTTCAAATCTAAAACCATCTGCAATAATGGTTACTTTGAGTATCATCAGTATTAACCTTCGGTGAAATACCGGCCAGAAAAGACAATGATGATGATGCGTGGAGCAGATTCATCAGTACAAAACTTAAAAAGAGGTAAACTAATTTACACAAGAATTGAATATTAGAGATGCAGAATAGAAATATGCAGTTGATGAAGATATTAGCGAACACAGAAGGTAGATAAATATAGAAATATGTGATCTCCAGCTTATTTAGCTGATAAATATGTACTTTTGGAAAATTAGTATTCAGTATCACGTGCATAGATCCACGTAAAAGTACATGGATAACATTTGCACAAGAATTAAATTTAGGCATGTTTGAAAATAATGAAAGACTATATACAAATGTCTGGTTGCCAGGGACGGAATAAAGTAGAGCGTTGTAAAAGATCTTGCCATTAGTTTAAAATGTTCAGTACGACTATGATAATGAACTGTGAAATGCACAGATGTTTCAGCTGGAGCATAGAGTGTATTTGTCGTTCATCATTTGGGTCAATTCTCCAGGTCATTACCTAGTAATAGAAGTGGACTATTATATCCCTTCCTATAATACTGACGTTAAGAAGATCACTTCAAAGTACTTTGAAAAGTTTATAGAGAATGTTTGTTACACGCGGATTTCATGTAGCAATAACTGTAATGTTATTTGTTATTGAAGAATAACCGCAGAAGGCGTTCTATACTATCTATCAAATACAAGCCATCAATACATCTAGTAAGGGGAGTAAAGACTGCCCTGAAAGTATTTTTTTCCAAAGAACATAGACATTTGGGAATGTATAACATAAACCAGCTGTTAGTATTTATTAGCTCTAATCCAGTGTGGAATATCTGATTAAGTTTACTGTCAAGCGATATTTCAAATCTACCTAGATTAAGGCTTACACAACATCTCTCCTCCTGAGAAAGGTAACATTAAAACGAAAACGTGATATGATGACCGCATTTCTAAACAAGCTAAATCAGCTTCATTTTTACAAGTTAAGTCTCTCAGGTGGTTTTGACAATCTTACCGAACGTGTGAAATATCCGTTGTGACTGGTTGGCACTGCTTTGCTTTCATCTGAGTCAGTCAGAGTAGCAGGGTTTGAAACAGTAACTCTGAGAGGCTCCGGTAATGTAGTAGGCTTGGTAATTAAACTTCTCCTATTACGCCGTATCTCTTCCAAGTCAGTTACTACCATATATGAACGAGGTGCAGATGCCCCAGACGTAATGCCTGAAAAAAAAAATCATATTCAATCCATACTTTATTCCCATCCTGAAGATTATTCATATTTCGGGCGCGATGTCGACGACCATGATTTCTCTTTTGAGTTTGATTTTGATAGTTTTATGATTTCTTTCGTTTCATTAAATCTGGCCATTTGGGCCCTAAGTTGTTTGGTGCCATTGGCAAAGTAGTTTATAATTTTCTCCCCATCAGTAATTCGGCAGAGCTGTTATTGTTGTTCTTGCTGTAGGGTTTAACGCCATTTTTCAGCACACAGTAGGCTCTACATGGCGGCCAGTATTAATGGTGGAGGAAGAACCCGGAAAACCCCTGGAAAGAACCACCGACCCAAGAGAAGCTACTGGCAAGCTTTCTCACATACCCACATTGACCGAATCCGAGACTCGAGCCCACGCAGACAGAGGTGAGATGGCAGTGATCCGTAACGGAGAGCGCATTAGACCACTCGGCCACTCGGGGCCCCTTCGACAGGGCTGTATAATGGTATTGTGCGGTATGTCAAAAGAGCTATGTAAGGATCGTTTGCTTTTTTAAGCATTCTTTTAATTATTCAAACAGCTTTTTCGGCGAGACCATTGCTCTGTGGATATTTTGGACTATTTTTTATATGCATGAATTAAAAATTTGTCGCAAATTCGTTGAGTATTGCGGACCATTATACGAAACTAATATTTCTGGAATACCGTGTCGCGCAAAGATTGATTTGAGATGATTGACAATTGCTTTTGAACCTGTGCCATGCAATTTTGCTATTTTAATGTATCGTGAGAAATAATCAATCACCAAGAGATATGTTTGACCATTCAGTTCAAACAAGTTTGAAGCGACTCTTTGCCAAGGTCGACATGAAAATGCATTTGGTATCAGTGGTTCAGCTTGATTTCTTGAGTTTTCGATGCAATTTAGGCAAGACTTAACCAAGTGTTCTAGTTAGTAAGTAGTCATTTCCACCAAACTGACGTTTTGGCGCGTTCACATCATTTAACTATTCCTTGATAACCATCGTGAATTCTCTCTAGGATTTCTTTTTGAAGTGATTTAGGTATGACCAGGCGTGTACCTTTCATTAAAAGACTATTATGAAATGTAAATTCACCTCTATCTGCCCAGTACAATTGAAGTTCTCCGTCAATAGTAGATTTATCTGACGATCATATTTTACAGAATTGTACAAGTTGTTTGCAAATCGAATAATTTCTATATTCAGACTTTACTTGTTCAAGTCGAGTATTTGATGCAGGCAAATTACTAACAAAGAAATCAACATAGGCGTTAGTTTCAGCCTGAAATTCTCTGTCACTCACAGAATGATAGCTTACAGGTGCTCTGTATAAAGCATCAGCAGATAATAGGTTTCTGTAAGCAACATGAACTATACAAAAGTTGAATCTCATCAAACGCATTCTAAAGCGTTGAATTCTAGGGGGTAAATCTCCCAAGATTTGTGCTCATTAGTGGTACTACATGTAATGGTTTATGGTTAGTTTCAAGTTTGAATTTGGACCCAGTTAAATAGCTACTGAAGCATTCACAAGCCCAAGTGATTGCAAGGGCCTCTTTTTCTATTTGAGCGTTGCTCAGTTTCTGGCATACCTCGCGATGCGAACGCCAACGGTCTCAGAGTGCTACCGTGTTTCTGTCATATCACAGCAGCTAGTCCAAATGAAGATGCATCTGCAGATACAACTATTTCTCTGTTTGGATCATAATGTGCTAACGTTGGTGAAGATATCATTTCTTGCTTGATATCTCTAAAAGCTTGTTCTTGATCTGGACCCCAAGTCCACGAGTTTTTTTCTTTCAAAAGTTCACGTAAGGGTTTTGATTTTTCTGCCAAATTTGGACTAAATTTACCAAGCTGATTTGCCATACCGAGAAATTGTCGTATCTCTATTACGCATTTCGGAGTTTCCATTTCAGTTATAGCTTTGATTTTTTCCGGATCAGGTCGGCAACCATTTTCGTCAACAGCATGCCCAAGAAACCTACTGGATGGTCTCGAATATTCACACTTTTCAGCGTTCAAAGTAACGCCGAATTTTTGAATTGATTTTATGACCATTCCTAGTTTTTTATCAGGCTGTTTCTGCGTGTCCCCAAATACAAGAGCATCGTTCGTGTGACAGAGTGTTCCGCCATGTTGCTGAAGAATTTATGGCATCCTTTTCTGAAAAAATTCAGGCTAGGAACTGATTCCAAATGGAAGGCAATTAAAACAAAACCTACCAAAATGAGTAATGAAAGCTGTAAGGCGGCGTGAATCTTCTGACAGGTTTATCTGCCTTACGCTTGAGTTTGCATCAAGTTTGGTGAAAAACTTTGCACCTGCTAGTTTTGCAAGGCATTCTTCAACTGATGGCAGTGGGTGGTTCTCTCTATTAACTGATTCATTAAGTTTAGTTAGATCAATGCAAATTCTTACCGTACCGTTTGGTTTCGGAACCACAACCATTGCCGCGTACCACCCATTTTTTCTATTCTATCCAACTCTTATTGAAATTTATTCAGCAAAGGGATAGGAACCTTTCTTGGGGTAGATAAGGCATAGGTTTTGGCATTTTGTCCATAGTCATGTTATAGAATCACTTTGTTTTCCCTAAACCTTTAAACAAATTTGGGAATTTTTTGCGTTAATCCCTATCAAAATGTATAGATTTATTGTGACATTTGCTTGCATTTTGTGAGTTTTAGTTGAGCCATTTACTGAGGATATATTTACCTGTTCAATAATCTTGAGAGCCTGAATCGCGGGCCTGCCGAAGAATGTCTGATTCAGTCCCTTTACAACAAATATGTCTTGTATACCGAACGTAATGTTCGATTCCAGTCCTCATGTAAATCTTCTCAGCACTTTAAGTTCATAGTTTCCAGGTCCATACAGATTTCGATCAGACTTTGATAGTTCTTTTGTGTCCGATTTTTCGTAAATCCCTCTCAGGAATTACAGTCACATCAGCTCCAGTATCAAACTTGAATAAAAGTGAAGCGTTGTTCAATCTTATACGCGTTATCCACGGCTGACCCTTCATTGTGTTAATAGTCCCTAGAAATCCAGGTTACGTTTTCGACTTTATTGTGCGAACTGCTGATTTTGACAGAATTTTGCATAGAGTCCACTTTTCTTACACTTGTGGAATTCTGCTTCTTTTGGTGGACATTGGTCTCGAGAATGATTACCTTTCTTTCCACTTCTAGTGCATCCTTTTCTGCTGACATTATTCTGTTGAACTTTTGGGATTGTATGTTTCTGTTTTCCATATTTCAGTGAAGACGATTTACTGCATCCATTTCAGTCATTCGTTCTCCAGTTATTGGTATAACTGATTTTGGCTTTTTCACAGCCTCTTTTTGTCGAGTTTGACTAACGGTAACTGCAATTTTTCCGACAGTTTTGAATCTCGCAGTCCAACTACAAGTCGATCTCTGATCATTTCATCATATAGTGGCCCGAAATTACAATTATCTGCTAACACACAGATAGCTGTAATAAAACAATCCATTGTTTCTCTCCCTCTTCCTGCTTTCTTTGGTTAAATTTTGCTCTTTCAGAATTTACATTCCTCTTTGGAATGAAATATCGCACGAATCTATTTGTCACTGGCTTCCACTTCTTTTGATCTTCCTCTGTCAGGTTGAACGAAGACAAAATGTCATCATCCTCTATTTCCATGGAATAAATCAAGGCATTTACTTGAATTTATTCCTCTTTTTTACCAAGTTCAGACGCTTGACGAAAGCGTTCAAAGCGCTCACACCACTTTTCCCAAATTTCAGGTCTCGAAAATTGTAATTTGCTTGGATTTGTAAATTGAAATGAAGCCATTTCAAGTCTGATAATTTCAATCCTGTGTTTCTACCGCTGCCACCATGTAATGTTATTTGTTATTGAACAATAACTGCAGAAGGCGCTCTATACTATTTATTAAATACAAGCCATCAATACAGCTAGGAAGGGGAGTAAAGACTGCACTGAAAGTATTTTTCCAATGGAGCATAAACCTTAGTGAATGTATAATATAAACCAGCTGTTGGTGTGTACCAGTTCTAATCCAGTGTGGAATATCTGATTATTTTTGCTGTCAAGTGCTATTTCAAAGCTACTTAGATTAAGGCTTACACTACAATAACCAGTGGCAATGGACAACAATACTTCATTAGATAAATGGTAAATGTCCATCTCAGATGAAGTTTAGAAAGAAAATTCGAACAAAGTTGAACTAAATGTCCTTTGAAGTGGACGTTGATGATGTTAGAGATTATTAATAACATGAAGAACGAGGAAAGGAGACAATATGCAGATGTAAAGCAGAGTGCAGGTTTCCTAATCTTTGAGTTAGATTTGATTGTTCTCCAAGAACCAGCAAAAACAAGCCAAAAAGTGTAGTTGAGAAGAATGAAAATTAAGTGACATTACAAGTAAAAGATATGCACAAAAGAAATAAAACACACACGAAGACAAATGTGGATAGGAGTGAAGAGAGCAGAGTTGTCAGTGATACAAAATCAGAGGGACAGGATAAGTGTCTAGTCAGTGAATGGAAAATCATAGAGACAGGATAAGAGTCTAGTCAGTGAATGGAAAATCAGAAGGACAGGTTAAGCGTTTAGTCAGTGAGTGGAAAAAATCAGAGGGACGGGATAAGCGTCTAGTCGGTGAGTGGAAAAATCAGAGGGACGGGATACGTGTCTAGTCAGTGACAGGAAAATCAGAGGGACCTGATAAGCGTTTAGTCAGTGAGTGGAAAAATCAGAAGGACGTGACGGCATAAGTGTCTAGTCAGTGAGTAGAAACTCATAGGGACGGGATAAGCGTTAAATCAGTAAGTGGGGAAAAAAAAAACAGAGAGACGGGACAAGCGTCTAGTCAGTGTGGGTAAAATCAGAGGGACTGGATAAGCGTACAGTCAGTTAGGGGAAAATCACACGGACGGGATAAGTGTCTAGTCAGTGAGTGGAAAGTCAGAGGGACGGGATAAGCATCTAGTCAGTGAGTGGAAAATCAGAGAGACGGGATAAGTGTCTAGTCAGTGAGGGTAAAATCAGAGGGACTGGATAAGCGTCTAGTCAGTAAGGGGAAAATCAGAGGGACGGGATAAGTGTCTAGTCAGTGAATGGAAAATCAGAGGGACCGGATAAACATCTAGTCAGTGAGTGGAAAAATCAGAGAGACGGGATAAACTCTAGTCAGTGAGGGGAAAATCAGAGAGACGGGATAAGTGTCTAGTTAGTGAGGGGAAAATCAGAGGGACGGGATAAATGTCTAGTCAGTGAGGGGAAAAATCAGAGTGAACGGATAATCGTCTAATCATTGAGGGAAAATCAGAGGTTCGGGATAAGCGTCTAGTCAGTGAGTGGAAAGATCAGAGGGACGGGATAAAGCGTCTAGTCCGTGAGGGGAAAAAAGAGGCACAGAAACCAGAAAGAGAGATAATGAAATGGTTGCTAAAAGCACTGGAATAGTGGTGTGGAACCTCAAAGAACTGTCGAGGACTATTCGCAAAGATAATCAAGGGCTGTACGCATAAATTAATTTGTAGAGTAGGACTGGGTTCAATGTGCAGGATTCGTTTAGTACAATAGAACTGCTTCTTTACGATCTTTTAGAGAGAGGCAAAGAATGCTATGCATTTAATTTTTGAGTTCATGTCATCAATCCATTAAAATGAAGTTTGTTCTGGTCAGATGAATTTTAGTACTTCCATCATAAGAAAGTTTGTGAATTTGAAATTTTAATTTAACATCTTTCCGTATTTTAATTTTAAAGAGAAAAAGAAAACAAATAAATTTCGTATTAAATGCTGACCTTATTAGGAATCATCTTTGAAACGATGTAATTACGGTGACAGTCATAAACAAAGAATGACAACTCCTGTGAGAATCTGAATGTTGAATCTATAGAGAATACTTCAATAATAATTTCGTTTTGGTTTCTGAACATTCTCTTGCTCTCTGGTACTTTGTAGTTTCTTTTTCCATTTCCCATATTACTTTATCTCGGTTGCATATTGCACTCCTTACCAGTTTAGTTTCATTTGCTACTATATATCGACTGAGAATAATATTCGGACGGTTTCACGTTCCGCATAAACAAGTGACTATTCAAATTCATTTTATCAATACTGTAAAAAAAAGTGTACTGTATTTTATTTAAACCATATGGATTAAAACGCTTACGATATAATTTTCTTTTCGTTAATTGTGTGGTAAGTCTTGTTGTTTCAATGCTTTTTCTCAGGGTTAATGTTTCAACTGTACTTGGCTCATTTATAAATAACGAAGTTTTGTCTGATATCTTTAAAGGAAAACAAATCACTTTTTCGACTTTTTTTCGAAACCGAATCTAATTAGATACTTTTATTCTTCTTTGAAATTTCATTCTTTTTTTAATTAAAGTCTACAAAGAAAACAAACAATATAGTTCTTTATTGGTTGTATTGTCAGTGTTTTTTCCTCTCTTTTTGATCACTGTTGAGGCCCCGAATGGCCGAGTGGTCTAAAGCGCTCAATTTTAAGGATCACTGAAGTCTCACCTCAGTCTGCGTGGGTTCGAGGCTCGGGTACAGCCAATGCGGATATGTAAGAAAACTTGCCAGTAACTTCTCGTGGGTCGGGGGTCCTTTACGGGGTTTTCCCGGATTCTTCATCAACCAGTTATACTGGCCGCCATGTATAGCCTATATTGTGCTGAAAGATGGCGTCAAACCCTACAACAACAAAAACAACATAAATCACTGTTGTACGTTGTGTTTTAACATGTTTTTCTGTTCGATGAACTACTAGCATGTTATAGCTGTGTGTCTCTTTGTATATGATGTCATAGGACAATAGGCAACCTTAGTGCCTTAGCAATAATAACACATAGTAGTCCAGACTATTTCTTAGGTTTTATGTGAAGTGTTTGTTTGTATATGATAGAGGTTTTCAAAAAAATATTCATGCATTTATCAATGGTGTGTCTATATATATATATATATATATATATATATATATATATATATATATATATATATATATATATATATATATATATATATATATAAAGCAACAATACTATTGGTATATCAATTTGTGATCCGCCTATAATTGGCAGAAACCAAGCATGTGCACACTGCTTATATTACTGAAAGTTGAAGATTCAGATCATATTACAGAATGAAATTGAAGAGGCTGTAAGAGAGCTGACGAAACATAAATCATGTGGACATGATAAAATATATGCAGAGCATTTAATGTTTGCCTGTCAATCGATTAGTTTTATTTTGTGCATAGGGTACCATCGCATCTTCTCCTTGGAAACGTATCCTGACTACTTCAAAACTGTGAATGTTATACCTATCTTCAAAGATGGAGAAAAAACCCAACAAAAACAGGCTAGATATAAATAGCTATAGAGATATCTCAATCGTTCCTGTTTTTCAAAAAGTGTTTGAAAAAATATTGTTCAAGAGGCTAACTCTTTTTAGTGAAAGGATAAATTTCCCTCACCAATTGCAACAGGGACTTCAACGCGAATGCAGTGGCATCACTGCAGTCTTTATTATAAAAGAGGGAATAGCCCTTTCTTGGGAGGTCGCTCAAAAGTATATGGTGCGTTCCTGGACAATGTGAAGGTCTTTACTAAGGTATGGCATGATGGCATTTTTTATCAGCTATTCTGTCTCCGAGTTAGAACTAAACTGTGGAGATTGATTCAAAATTGTTTTCTAGAAATTAGGGCCATTATTATGCTCGAAAGCCATAATTCGAAACCATACTCAGTCAATCAAGGGTAGGAAAAGGAAGAACGCTATCAGCATGGCTATTCTTAGTCATGATAAATGACCTAATATCCTTGCTGGAGTCAACAAAATCTGGAGTACAAGCTGGTACCTCAAGTATCCCTTGTGTTTTACTTGCGGATGACACGACCATGCTATCCTCATCATTTAATCGTACGGGTGATTTACTTTGCAACCGCCATGAATATGCATCGAAGTGGAGTCTCCAGTACAATGATGATAAAAGCAACATCGACATATTGTCTAAGAAAACAAAACATACAAAAAGCTATGTTCATGCTCGGAGATAAACGGATTCCTAATGTGTCTTCGAGAATATATGCTGAGGCTGCTCGCTCCACAGATCTCTCTAATACTGCTGCAGTGAAAAATACTTGTGATAAAGGAAGATCAGTATTTTATTCCCTTATTGGAACTGGCATTGAAAAGGATGGTATGAACCCAATTAATAGTGTTAAAATATGATAAGGTCTTGATCAGCGCTCATCGACAGAGACAACAATTAGCAGTCTTGGACTGTGGTCAGTTGATGAATAGGCAGATAAAATCAAATTAAGTTTCTTCGATACTATCTGCAGAGCTGATGGTTCACTAGCATGGAAAATTATATTCAACAGAAACAAATAATGACTTCCTGATACACGAGAGTGAGAGTGTTGGTTTTGTTAAAGATGTACATCGTGTCCTTTTCCACCTCTGCCTAAATACCCTATATTCTGTCCCGAAACCAGTCTGGATGAGGAATATTGAAACGGCAGTTCACTGTTGCGAAGAATCATTGTGGAGATCTAAGCTTGAAATGAGACCTAAACGTTTACATTATGCAAGTGTTCATACTAATCTTCAACCATTTACTGTCTGGAAGCTTGGAAAATATTTTCCTAATAAACTTGGACTTTCGCTAAAAGTTCCTATTTAACAATGTTTTCAATTTCAACAGAGAATGAATATAACTGTAAACTCTGCAAGAGATTGGCTACAGATAGAGCCAAGCATATGTTACTATACTGCCAAGCCCTAAACAACGAACGTAATACTTTGTTTGAAAAAATAATAGATGCAATAGACATTCTAGACTCGCACTGACTTTTATGTCAGGACAATGACTTATTACTTCATATCCTTTTGGGCAAGAGAGTGGACATCTTTGATTCTATGGATGATCAATCATGGCAGGCATTCATGTTTATGGTGGCTGAAGGAACATATACAATGTACAGAAGAACACATGCATATGAAAACGATATCTGATAGTATGCGTGTTTAGTATAGTAATTAAATGGACCCATTTAATTTCTATCATACAAATTATTTACAAGCGTTCCAAGTGAGAGCCAACGTGATAATCCATTTAAAAAGTTCCAGTCAAATGTAAATAATTCCATTTCCCCCCTCTCTTAATCTCTGTTGCTTATATATTTAGTTTGCAATGAGTTCTCTCACTCATGTGTTTAGATATTATTTTCTTTACTTTTATGTGTGCTTATACATACATACATACATACTAATACAATGAACCACACTGCTACATATACTAATGAAGATGTTTATCATGCATCTTTTGCATCATACTAATTATTACAGACAATAATATTTATGTCAGACATTTCGCTCAAAGTACCGAAAAGTTAACATGATTTTAAAGGGATATGCAAAAATTGTCTTCTACAGTCTAAAATATTATTATGCTAATTCTTTGACATTAAGTTTTAAATATAACTAAATCGAATTGCTTCATTTTCAAGATTTCAAGGTTGTTGTAAACTCATTTATTAAAACCATGACATTCAAAGTACGGAAAGCATTGCGGCATATCAGGTTTTTGATGTCTGTCAAGGTAGTAAAGGTAAGCTCTGTCATAAGCATACATCCCAATCATCGATTATGAGCCAAAAACAGGTGTATAATGGAAACTTGGCTCTGTGTGGATATGCGAATGTATACTGTTAATTACAACAACAACAAAAAGAACATTTTAAGAAATTAATAGGAAGTGAGGAAGAAAGAGTTCTAATATTATTTACTCAAAAATATATGGCTGAATTAATGCGCTGAGCACACTTATTAAACACTGGTTGTCTTTCATTGATTTTTAATTTTTATTTTATTTAGAAACAATGGGGGACTCACAGGCACAAACATGTTCCCGAGATTATCTAGTGAACGCTATCCAATGCATGTTGTCATACAACGAAGCTACATCAAGTGTGGCGAATGCCGACGCCTCCACTGGGTTCAACACATCAATGACGAAGCCATATTTGATTGTGAAAATATTATGTGACAGGTAATAAAATCCGAACAGCAGGGTCTGCAGGTAAGGAATTTACCTAGCGCGGAAAGGAAGAATTCTTACCAATAAATAGGATAACCTTTTCCTTAAATTCCACGTGGTTCTCATTTTGAAAAATCATGCCCATGTGCATCAGCACTGCGGCTCAACCAACCTAAGAATCGCCAGACTTGGGTGAAAAAAAAATGACGCAAAACAATACATGGAACCGTTGTAATGACCAACGAACAGTGATATAAACTATGTTACACATCATGCTATTTTATATGTGCTATAAAAATGTGAATATTTCTATTTGATATGAACAGTATGGGGGGGGGGGGATATTTGAGCTAACGGGTGCAGAACGAGTCTTCACTAGCTTATTCAACAGATTTCACACTTATTTGATCAATCTTATTGTTTTTAATATAACGGTCAATGTAATCTTGTCGACTTTTATTTTTTACATCATCTAAAGCATTCATTATCTCGAAGTATCTTTTTAACACACGATATTTTCTCCCCCACAAGCTACACACAATTGTGTTTTTCTCTTAATACCAGCTCAACAAACCAGACAAGGTTTTGAGCCGGTACTTCCACGACCAACACCCTGTAAATGAAGCACACAATGATCACTGCGACAATTTTTTTTTTTCTCAATGTGTAGACGGACCATCATCAGCCACTTAAACTGTTACATGTTTGGGTGATCATTATACTATTAGTAAAAGCTAATTATATGAAAGCCAAATTAGAGAAATAATCTTATATATATTAAAGAAACGTATTCATGTAGCATGGAACGATAGGACGAAGCAAGACTGCTGCAACAAAAGCATCAAGATTTCACCGAGAACAAAATAATACCAGGTTACAGAAAACAAATACTATTTGAGTTTGATGATTTTCTCGTTAATTTTTGGGGGTATTTCGTCTGTTGCATCTCACATCAAGCAACAACAAATTAAGTGGCGTCCAACACCAAAAGAATTTCTCGATGATGTATTACGATCTTGTGTTGAATTTGGTCATGGCGGTCTTCGGAACGCAAAATATAACTCATGTGACATGATTAGAGTTGACGAGGTAGCATCTTATCTTGCTGCTTTTCTCGGACTAGGTGTGTATCATCGTTATTTTGAACGATTCGGGTACCCAATACAGGAAATTGCGGTCGGTCACTATCAGACTATCAGATATCGATCTTACCGGAGTGCTGAGATTGAATCATTCGAGGTTTCAGTGAGTATTCATCCGGCTGTACTAATCTGGTTCGGCCGGCATTTTAATAAACCGGATACCAAGGTCAACGCTACCAAGTTCAGCTGTTTTTACAACGGCTGTAGCTGCTGGTGAAATTAACGGCAGTAACGCCGCTAAGAAAGGAAATTTACCGCCGGATTTTGTTGTGTCGCTGATCGCATTCGCAACAAAATCAAGTCCAACGTTAGTTCTTGAATTATTAACGTCACTGTAGTGTTTGAGTTGACGTTCAGTCAACGATAATTTATTTGGTCCATGCAACGCTGCTGATTTCAGAGTCATTTTTCCCCAGAATTTTTCTTGATCAGGATTGCAAGTTTTTAATCTGACTAGGTGTCAGAATAATATTGGCATGATGAGATGACATTATAACATCATGACTGATCTAATCACATATTCGGAAAACATTTACATGCTCGGAAAATACATGTTCGGAAAACACATTTTCTACGGGTCCATAAATGACTCTCACCCATCCGCCAACAACTTCAAGCGATATTGTCGTCTGACAGGATAACAGCGATTGCTCTGTAACCATGAGGACCATCAATTATATCATTAGCAGTTTCTCGTACGTGAATATCAACGACAGATTGTCTGAACAAATCCAGATGTTCCAGTCAGAAATACTATATTGGATACAGCGTTGAGAAATCAAGATGAGATATCTGCAACCTACTATCAACATTCTAATCACGCCCCATAAATCTCATCAAGCTATGATACGTGGGTGATACGTTGCTTTGTTAAAAATTCAGTATTATGTCATATTATGGCTTCTTATGTCCATTTATCCTCAGCGAAATTGTGGATACAGCTAATCTATCAAACATCATCTGGTTTCTTTCTTGATTTTCTTATCTTGTGTTACCTTGAAACGCAACGAATATATGCCGTTGAGACTCTATCTGCCATGCAAATGAATTTGCTGGTCATTGTCAGACACCATCATGTTTACTTGCCGCCTTACCCATGAACGATAACAATCGAGCTCCTTATGTGAGCGATGGAGTCATTCCTGGCATCCACAACACAAGTATTGTTAATATTGCCTACAGCTGCAGCATGATCTCTCCAAATTCCATCGTTGTAAGTGGACTTTCGGACTAACTCATCTGTATGTTTGGCTCCGACGATAACGTTTCTAACATGTCTTCAGAATCCAAAGATATGCGACAACGGTATCACACAGCTGAATCGACCTTGAGCATCAATTTGACATCATCTTTCCGCATATCTCAAGTTAAATTCTGGATTAACGACGGTGACTACCGGAGCTACATCGGCGTGAGCGTTGTCGTCAATGTTTCTTGGTCATCCTATGTGTATGATCAGGATGGTCAGCAGTATCCTTTGAGAACAACATTGATGATGCAGCAGACCTTGAATAATCATCAGAATATCTTGCAAGACCGAGTATCATCGTTTGCGGCTATCCTTCTGAGAAAACACTGAACATCATAACCCAGTCCATCTCGGTAGATCATTTTATAAACCGGTAATAGTACATTTTTCATCCTGACTTTTTCAGGTCAACGTTGGTCTTTGTATATAATCATGTTTTTTCGGTATCGCCGATCAAATGGATCACGCACTTTAGTAAGCGTTGTAATTTGATCGGTTAGCGCCCAATAGACGCCCGATAGACGCTACTGTCCATGAAACCACAGGTAAATAAGCGCTGACAAATAGCAGCTACATCATTGATGATTTCGTGGGAATTATTTCCAGCTCGCCTTCCACCAGTCAGAATTTCTAGTCGATCAACATCAGCGAGGATGTTATTTGGACAACATTTATCCCGAATCACTGGAGATCCAGTGATTATAGTACCATATGGTTTCCTACAACATCTATTGCGAGTGGCAATTCCACTTCCGGTCGCTCCTTCAGGTGGTTCTTCTTTCTCAATACAAGGCAGTCCAAATTGTGTTAATTTGGGTGATAATATATCTCCAAGTAATAGACTTTTAGCAGCTTTCCTAATTAGTTTCTCAAATTCTTCAACGAAAGTTTTATATTTTGTGCGATTTTTGTATACCATGGTAATGTCGAAACACAAAAGGAACCCATTATGTTTCTATTACATCAGAGTACTTGGATCTAAAAGTTCATGGCGAATTTGATATCCTGCTGCAGCAACCCCTACAGGGCTTTCTTGAAGTTTTATTAAACCTTCTTCGGTAAATTTGGCACTTTGTTTTTAACAGGTTCTGGTTCTGATTCAGCAAGAAGATATCTTAAATCACCAATCTTATCAAGGGCTTATTCTATACCCATTGTTGCTTCGTCTATTTCTTTCTTTAATTGTGGCTGAGTAGCAAGTATTTTATTTGGAAGCTCTACGAGAATGAGTTTCGTTTGTTTAGTTCTTATTGCTTTTTGTCCGGTTGATTCAGCTGTTTATTCGATTGATTTAGCTCTTTGGTCCAACGACTGAAGAAGATCTCTAGTGACTTTTGTGACTGGTTTCAATAACTGTTCAGTTCTCTCTGTAAATTCTACATGAGCATCCTGGCGTTGTTGCAGCTGCTGCTCTACAGAATCTCGGACGGGAAGATACCTCATGATTGCATCTTGTCGTTGTCGAGCTAAGTTTGCCGTAAGAGATTTCATGGTAAGCGCAGAATCACTCATTATTTTATTACAACAACGATTTGCTTCCAGATCGCTCAGTCAGAAGATACACAAGCTTTTATTTTATATCAGTATCGTAACATAATTTTTCCAACTACAGTAAATTACCGGGATCTCAATTTTACTCAACAGTTTAGACATTGCCTTGACTGAAAAATGCCTATGCGCGTAATAACTCGCTGAGATTCCGAAATTAGGTCATGTGGTTCAATACGCTCACTGGATGAAATTTACAGGTAAAATTGATTATCGTACACTTTATAGAGACCTATTTGCCTCAGGCTAGATAGGAACATTGATAGCAGACCTATTTCACTTGACTAACTCTACCTGTGGACTACCGATGGAGTACAATTTAAATATATCATTTGTTTTTGCAAATAACACTATTTATACTGATACATTCTCATAATCTGCATTTTTATGACAAAAACTCACCTTTTATGGGGGAGGGGCTGGACTTGTTAGAGACTCTGACACTAATAAATACTGTTCTGTGGGGGGACATATGAAAATTATTCAATATGACTAGATGCGTGCGACGTAAATGTTTCAGCCATACAATCAGACTTAAATCATACAATAATAATATGTATGTGCTCTTTAAGAGGGCGGTCACCTGTTATTTTTGTACTTTTGAGAGAGTGACATATGTAAGGTGAAGTATTTTGCATTTATAACACGCAAAGTTGAGAGAGTGTTGGCATACCTCTTTGCTACTTTAATGTAATATAGTTGACATTTCTTTGGATATTGTAGTTTTGGAAATTGTACATGATCTAAGCACACTGCTAAATAAAATGACTGCTCCCTTGTGCTAAACAAATTAGCCTGAATTAGTCTAAAGTACACTATCCGTAGCAGCTATTAACATAGGGAAAATTAATTTTGCCAGACTAGATAATACCAGCTTCTGAAAGTACAATTAATGATTCACCAAATACGTAAAGGTCAAAAGTAAAAACGTACAATATTTGCCTATTGTTTAATATGGAAAAACGGGAATATGTCTATGTGATCATTTTTATTTAATTAATTTTATGACAAATAAATGAAAAGAACATTTACATTATATATTTCTTTTACTTAATGTAACAGTTTTACATTTAAGTTGACTCCATTCCTGTATTCTAAGAATTCTAATGTCCCTATAATAAAGGTCACTACTCACAGAAACATTCCTCATGGCAAATTATGTAAGCAAGAGCAAAACGAGCATAACTTGCTTTTGTTCATGCTTAACATCCATATTAATGTACCAATTTATTCAGAACATAATACATAATTATATGAAAATAAGAAAAAATAATTGCATGCATTTTTATATTTGTTTTAAGGTGGCGCTTTACAGTTTCTTTTTTTTTTTTGCATAGGGTTAGAATTTTAAAGAAAAATAATTTCCCCGGCTGTCCTCACAGTTTATACTGGCTATTTCTATATATATAAATTGTATATCTTAGATATAGTCCAAAACACATTTAATTCCCTTTATTTTGGTGTGTGATTGATATGTGTAATATGGGTTATAGAGTATACAGCTTGGCTTTACTCCAGATGTGCAACTTTCAAAAAGTGCTAGACGCACTTGGTCATTTTCACTTCCTGAAATTCAGAGGTAAATTGTATTTTTATATTTGATTTGTTTGGTAATTCATTCATTGCACTTTCAGATGCTGGTATTGTATATCCTGGCAAAATTCATTGTCCCTATTTTAATAGCTGCAACGGATAGTGTACTTTAGACTAATTCAATCTGACTTTCTAAACTTAAGGGAGAAGTCATTTTAGTTAGCAGTGTGCTTAGATCGTATACAATTTCCAATTGTACAATAAGAAAAGAAATGTCAGCTACATTACAGCAAAGTAGCATAGAGGTATGCCAACATTCTCCCCACTTTGCATGGTTCAAATGCAAACAACTTCACCATACATACGTCACTGTTTTCAAAGTACATAATAACTGGTGAGCACCCCTTAAAGAGCACATAGGTATTAATTTTGTATGATTTAATTCTGACTGTGTGGCTGAAACATTTAAGTCGCAAGCATCAAAACAGTCCTTTTGAATAATTCTCCTGTATTTCCGCCCACATAACAGTATTTATTAGTGTCAGAGTCTCTAACAAGTCCAACCCACCCCATGATAAAAGTGAACTTTTTAAAAAGTTCACATTACATTTTGTCAACATGGCAGAAAGTTATTCTGAAAGACAATAACATGAAACTAGCCAAAATTGTTCCTGATATGTCAACAATAAATTTTTCAGTTCGAAAATGGATGGAACAGATGAGGTTTATATAGGTCAAAGGTAAACGTGTAAAATATTTGCCTAGTTTTTAAAATGGTAGAAGCGAATTCGTTTTATCATCATTTATTTTTTAATTTCATTGCAAATAAACAAAAAGAACCATGTTCACTATATATTTCTTTTACTTAATGTAAAAGTTTTAAATTGAAGTTGACTTCATTCCTATATTTT